>VJMH01007230.1:0-54826 GCA_009835185.1 Aphanomyces stellatus
GGCCGCGAGCGACGACGGCGGCGCGTCGACAAAGCGCGCGCAGAGCGACGTCCAGTGGTTCAAGATGAGTTCGATCTTGCGGAGCACGATCGCATCTTCCAAGACAAGCTCCGACATGGTCTTGGTGCCCTGAAAGATCGCGTTGACCATGTCAGCCCCGAGCGCGATGCGAAGGACGCCACACTCGAGCTTCCCGAGCGTGACAGGTTGGCCCACGAGGCACTTTTTGCGCGCGAGCGTGACTTCGTTCGTGTCGGCAACGACGCTCGAAATGTCCTTGGCGAGCAGCATGTGCAGCACCTTGAGTCGGTCGTTGGTCAAGAGCGCGTCGCCGTCGACGACGTGAAACGAGATGATAGTGTCAAGTGGCTGAATCGGAAGGCCACCGGCGGCGACGGGCGCTTTGGGGCGGCGGCGCTTCTCGGGCTCGTCGAATGCGTCGAGGAGACGGACGTGGCTGTGCGTGGCCAGCATCGCTTTCGAGCGGTCGATGTACTCGCGCGAGATCTGCGCGACCATGGCCGGCGGGATCGACCCGTACACTTCCATGTGGAGCAGCGCGGTCTCCCATCGAAGCAGCAAGCCAACGTTCATGCGACTTGGGAGCGCGGCGCGAACGTTTTGCATGCACCCTGGTGGAAGTTCGTACTTGGTAAAGTACTCGCTGTAGCCCGCGGGAAAGCACACGGCCGGGTCGCCCACGTTGAGTTCGTAGACGGATTGGGCGGGGAGGAGCACGCCGCCGCAGAACGGCACACCTGCGAAAAATTTTGACCCGGTCACGAGCACGACGTAGCCCTTGGTGATAAACTCGACGAGCGCGACGCGGTCCAGCCGCATCTGACACGCGTCGACGACGACGACGACGCGACTCGGGTACGTGGCCGTGAGCGCATCGACCGCGTGCAAGCTGGGGCAGCTCAGGCCCGTCTTAGAGCCCATCACGACATGCAAGAGGACGACATCATTCGGGTTGCCGACGAGGCTAGCGTGGACGGCGGCCGCGGCGGCGGCGTCGGCATCGAGGATCTTGCCGTCGTCTTGGCGCGCGGCCACTTGGACGCACTTGACCCGTCCCGACGGGAACGCGCAGAGCGACGCGCCGACGTCGACAAGGTCGCCGCTGGGTGTGATTTTGCTAAAGTGCTGGCCACGGGACGCCGCGACGGACCCGCGTCCGATCTCGCCTTGCGCGGTCACAATCGACGTGACCGTGCCGGGTGCGTGCGTGCTCGTGTGGAGCGCGTCAAGGCGCGCGAGCGCGCACGACGTGGCGAGGAGCTCGGCATCGGTCCCGGACGGCGAGACGATGCATTGGAACGCGTCGTCGTCGTAGAGCGCGCGGAGGCCAAGGCAATCGGCGAGGCGGACGCGGACGGCGTGCATCTTGCGATCAAAGACGTCGCGGATGTCGGTCGTGCCGTTGTTGATTGAGAGCGCGGCGAGCAAGAGCTCTTGGCGGAGCGACTCGCACACTTGAAACTGATCGAGCGAAATGCTCGAGGCCGTGCACGACGCGCGCGCGATCCACGCTTGGGCCGGCAAGACCGATGGAATCGTCGACGTGTTGTACTTGTTGGTCTTGGTCGTCGTGTCGAGAAGCGATCGGTCGTCCGACCCGCGCACGAGCAACGACTCGGTGTGCTCGGCAAACGGGAGCGCGGCCGCGACAAACTTCATCACGTCGTGCCACGTGTCGCCGTGGTACGAAATCCCAAGCATCGACGCGAGGCGGTAGACGTGCTCGACGTCCGACGCGGGCTGCGCGTTGTGGAGGAGGTAGTGCACCATCCGAACTTCGTCGTACTCTTGGTCGCCCAAGCTCGCGTACTCGTCGACTTCGTGGGATGCAAACGTGGCAATGTACTTGAGCTTGATGTAGAGCTGGACGATGCGCCGGGCGATGTAGCACGGCGAGTTGCGATTCAGTTCTGGTGAGAGGAGCATCTTAGAGTGGAGAAACGTGCTGAGCTTGACCGCGTCGGCCGGCGTTTGGATCTACCGACGACGGCATGGGTTCCATGATTGGATGAGGATAGGATGCAATACCTCCCATGGCTGGTGGGGACTCTCAGCCTTGTGGAAAAGCTTGAAGAGCGGGACAAGTTCGGGGCGATGGGCGGCAACGCTGTCACGGAGCTTTCGACTGGCGCTGCTGCTGCCACGCGACGTGTATTGCTGCTGCATGCTGGACGATGGATGATGTAGCTCGATGGCTGGCTTTTGAAAATGGAGGACGTCGACGGTCGGTCTTGCTCTCTCTTTTCGGAATCGAACAAGTGACGCTTCCCCAAAGGCGTGGCGCGCGAAATATGCCCGCTACAACTTCGAACAACACTTGAAACGGTAGGCAAGCCGAGCCACCCATCATTCGAATATCGAAGTCCGCTATCTGTCAACACCATCGACTTTGTTATCCTTTACAATGGCATGCATGGAAGGACACATCGCCGTACTTGCCCATCTCGTCGCTTGATGGTTTCATCACCGTCGCAGGCGTCGTGGGGTGATGAGCCGCTCGATCCAAAGAGTGACCTTTCGTTTTGCAGTTTGCCATTGAAGGACCTTGAATCCATCGATCCGGATAATTTTACGTGGCAGCACCACGTTGTGGCTGGGATTCCCTGTATCTGGCTCAGCGAAATCATGATGGCAATGCTTCGGAAAAAATTCTTCGTTGAAGACGCAAGTCTTCTGGAATTGTTACATTTGAGGTTGTTATTAATAGGTGTTGTGGTGTTATAACTCTGCACTTTGACTTGATGAAGTGATGGGCAGTTGCCACGTGTGAGATTAATTACAACAGTGGGACCTACAGTGCATTGAGTTGTTGAATTGTTGAAAACTCACCCCAGTGTTTTATGATCAGTATTTAAAACTATATATTAAAAACATGTTCGTTTACATTATTTTCATCTTAACGGGTCCAATGTGTTTTTTAAATCCCATGTCACATTCAAACACAATGTCCATTGCTCTAAATAAATTTAGCAACAAAATAAAACTATTGACGCTACTTCAATCAACTGCATTTTTTATATGGTATGGTTTTCATAACATAGTATCTCCAACGGCGTTGCTTGCCAAAAAGCTATGAACATCCCAAATTTCCACGATCGGAGCTCATATCATTCACATAACGCAACGTCCAGTCCTCATTCCACTAAATACCACCAAGACATCAAGTCGACTATGACCACCAACCAAACAACGACGACGCGCTCGTTTGCCTACGCGACGCTCGTCGCAACCGACTCGTACGTCGTTGGCGCACAAGTCCTCCGCGCCAGCTTGCTCGCCGCGGGATCGCCATATCCGCTTGTCATCATGCACACGCCCAGAGTCTCGGCGGCTGGCATCGAGCAACTTGAGAAGTTGCCCAACGTCCAGCTCTTCCCCGTCGGTCTCATCGCGCCGGCCGCCGCACAAGCCACGAGCTACATGTTTGACCGATTCAAAGACGTCTGGACAAAGCTACGCGTATTTGAACTGACGCAGTTTGAGACTGTCGTCTTCCTCGACGCAGACATGCTTTGCACGCAGCGCATGGATGAGCTCTTTGGCTTGATCGATCCCGCCCCTGACAGCCTCGTCGCGAGCTTGGCATGCATTTGCAACCCCATGAAGCTGGCGCATTACCCCAAGTAGGCAACCATGACGAGATCTCAATGGATGAATGAACATGTAGGTCGTGGGTGCCGTCGAATTGTCCATATTGGCAACATGAGCACGGAATGCCCAAGTCGGAAGATGGCCCCAAATACTTCAATTCGGGCATGATGGTGCTGCATCCAAGTACGAGATATGGCGTGGCATACTCGTATGCGTGTATGAAACGTAGCCGCGTAGATATTGGAACGTTCACCCGTTTGGTCAAGCACTTCCAGGCCCAATCGAACTTGAGCCGGTTTCCGTTTGCGGACCAATGCTTCCTCAATGACATGTTTCCCAATTTCAACGTCGCGAGCTACAAATACAACGCGCTGAAGACGCTGCGTCGCGCCCATCCTAGCGTCTGGAACATGGACGTAACTGTTCTCCTCCACACGTGACCACACGCCACTCAATGTTGCATGCCGTAGGAAGTCAAAAACATCCATTACATCTTGACCAAGCCATGGGATGTTGTCGAACGCCAAGACGACCAAGACGACGACGGTTTCCATGACCTCTATCGCATCTGGTGGCGCCAGCGAGACGCGGCGATGCTTTAGCCTGGAGAAACTTGGACATCCAGTATGAATCTTCACAAAGTCTGATGCAATTCGTCGTCGTTGGGAATTTTGCTCGGTCGCATTCAGAACGCAAGGGCCAGGTCACTGCTCCAGTAGCAGGACGGACTTCCGCGTCCCCGAGACTTTATTGCTTTGTCGTACGCTGGTAACTTATTCATTTCAGGCATGTCCGAGACCTGTGTGGTTTGGTATCAAAGGCCATCTTGGCCATCACGTGTAGGCGAGCGATTTCACGACGAATAAAATTGCGACACTCAAAACGACAACTACAGGCCTGGACGGACGTCGCAACCAGCGTATTACAGATCGTTTGGCATACTTCTATGGCCTTGATCAAAATCTCGACGACATGCATGTTGGTGCTAAATGATGTGCCTTGTAGCTTTATGCTCATTATGAAGTCAAAATCGAATGAAATAGACTCCGACCTGGAAGATACGATCGATTTCAGTTTGGTTGGTTTATTCGGCATTTATCGGTTTATCAAGGTGCCGGATACAATATTCATCAATATTTATATAAAAGCATCCATTGTAATACAAACCCACAGCTATTTGCGAAACCTGTTTAAAATGATAATGCATTATAAAATGAAGGTATCGACAAAATACAGGTATCCAATTACGAAGGTTTTTTACACACATTCTTATCTATTTTGCTCCTCTGTTAGTAAAGTAAAACATCGTCTTGGTGTTGACTTCGCAACTCTGGGCCGCCGTGTATTCATTTGGCAATGCTTCAATTTATTTGGCTTTGATAGCCAGTGGCTCAAATCCACTGGCCTATACTAAGTTGAAATTGTGGCCAGACCGCGCGCGAAGGCTCAAATACTTGTGGCGTTGACTTTATTAAATCGACAAATTGTGTAGTAGTGATCGACAGCGTTTGTGCTGGCTCTTGGTCCCATGTTGAAGCGACTGCAGTGCACGCTTGTAATTATCAAGTAGGTGCACGAACATATATCATGGTATTCAAATGGGATAAAACGCCAACTTAGAGGGGCCACTGGCCTTCGCAGTCGCCTTGGCGAACGACCGTGATCTTGACATTCTTCAAGCATGCATCGCGGTGGAGCGTGCATTCATTTTCGTACGTGTGGCCGTCCGAGCCGCAGACGGGTTGGAAGATTTCATGGCAGCCGACAACGCATTTGGACGTCGCGTCATGCGGACGAGAGTGCGCGACCTTCTTTGTCCGCCCGTCGCATTCGTCGTGGTAGTCGACAGTCACATGGATATTCTTGCGGCAGGCAATCATGTTCATGAAGCATTCGTTGTCGTACGTCTTGCCGTCGGTGCCGCACACAGGGTCCAACACTTCGATGCAAGCGTCGGGGCACAATTCTGTCAGCTCGCGGTGCGACTTGGTGCATTCGCCGGAGTAGGCCACACGCACGCCTTGGTTGCAGGTCGCGCGTTGCAACGAGCACTCGTTTCCGTAGGTTTTGCCATCAGAGCCACAGACTGGGGACAAGATTTCGAGGCACGCCTCGGGACAATCCGCCGTGAGTTGGCGCCGCTCGTCCTGCTCGACGACGTCGTCGCACGAACTGTTTGCGATGATCTCCAAGGCCGCTCTGTCGCACTTGGCGACTTTGAATGTGCATTCGTTCGCGTACGTCTTGCCATCGTTCCCGCACACAGGCGAGTAGTTCCGTGGACACGCGAGATTCCCAGCGCAAAAGTCCTCCGTCGAGCGGTGGACCTTGGCGGCGACGAGTCCAAGGGTCAGGGTGAGTGTGGTGAGGACGCGCATCTTGATTTGTGAGTCGAGACTGGCGTGATGTTGCATTGTTACCACGCTTTTACTACTGGCGAAACGGTACGACGAGGGGATAAAGCATCATTTTATACTTACGTTTTGTATATAAAGTGGTTGAATGGGACAAGCACGACCAAGAAGTGTGTTATGTCACAAGAACATCTATAAATACTCAAATAAAACATTCACTCTTGGTTGGTTTTATCGCCAATACTCATTTGGGGCGAGTGTTCATCGTATAGTATATACAAGTCTAATTTTGTGGAAGCCTTTGCAGTGCAACCTCAGCCAGAATTTCTCGCATACTTTGAAGAAGATATTTTTTTAATATCTTCATCAAAGTATGCCTGCAATTTTATTAAAATAAAATCTCACGTTTTATGTTGTTATCCGGATGTGGTGTGAACGGTATCAGAAACTGCCATCACATTTCCACCAGCGGCCAATGGGAAGAAGACAGCACACTGTGATGAACTCGTACTTCGACACGACGGAATTGGGTGACGTGGATGCTTGCAAGAGCGCGGACGTAGTTGAGGGGCCCTGGGGAACTCCATGGGCCCTTGGTCGTAAGTTGTGCATTGCTTGGTGAAGATAGAGGAAATGACAGCTTTACAAGCGCACAAAATGATGCAAGGCATCGCACATTATGTTCTCACTCATGCAACACGAGACACATGAGACAAAATTTAGAGTGACTCGTGGCTCGAGTCACGGTGGTGGACGAGCTTGTCGCTGCATTCGCCTTTGTGGGCTTGTCGCAACGTCGACGACGGGCCTTGGCGGCACTTTTCAGCGTCGAGCTGGCAGTCGTTGCCATACGTGGTCCCGTCAGTCCCACACACGGGGTCCCACAACGCAATGCACGCGAAATCGCACGAGTCCTTGCTTGCTTCTTTGGACTTCGGGGTAGCGTCACTGCACGCACCATGGGCGTTCACGACCGAGAGGGATTGATTGGCGCACTTGGCGCGGCGGAACTCGCAATCGTTGGCGTACGTGACACCGTCAGACGCACAGACGGGAAAGTACGAATAACCGCATGGACCTGACGGACACTTCACCTCCGGGGCATCGCACGACCCAAGTGCAGACAACGTGAGCTTGGGGTTGTCGCATTGACCATATCGGAAGAGGCATGGATTGTCGTAGGTCTTGCCGTCCGAGCCGCACATCGGGTTCATCTCGCGGGTGCAAGCGCGGACACCGGCGCACTCTTCGCGCGTGAGGAGAGCGAACGACGGAACGAAAAGCGCAAGGAGGAACATGGTGAGGGTGCCGTCAAATGAGTTGTGCGGGAGTCACGTTTTCTGGTTAACTCAGAAATGGCGGGGATTGCTTGGGACGAGGCCGGCATACAAAACCCAAGTGCACCTCAAGGGATCTTTATCCGGGAATTCCGGATACTGGGTACAAGATCCTCTCAATCAAACGTCCGCTCTCTTCATGAAGAGGACCACATCGTCGCATCGCATTGCCACGAACGTCTACTCTGACACTATCTGGAGGACGTCTCTTCTGGGCGTAATAATGACGTGTGGTGGGCAAGAAAAGTTCGATCTTGTGTTTCGTCAGCGCGCTTGCTCGTACCTGGTTCAAAAGTGGAAATTGTGCCATGGATTTGCCTTGCTGGAGCCGATCGGAGGATCGATTGAGCATGAGCCACTGCCATTAGTGACTTTTGTCGTTCTTTGGGCTCTATTGCCGCGGATCCCCCGCATCCATACACCTGCTGGGGCGCACACATCGATGTCTCGTTGGTGAGCGAAAGCTGCCATCGTTGTTGCTCGCGCTCATTCTGGAAGAAAGGTCAACCGGATATCCGGATAATGGACTATGACACAGATTAGTTTGATTTCGAAAAAGCCGCATAGAGACCATGGCTACCCAACAGAGCGATGCCGATGTCCAGGCGTGGCGCGAACGACTCATGCACTATGAACCCAAGGAGGAGACGTGGAAGAAAGCGGCACTCCAGATGCGACAGTACGCGATCGACTTCGCCGTGCGCATGAAGCAAGTGCCCGCGAATAACGCGGCCGTCAACAAAGTGCGCGAGCTCATTCCCGACTATGTGAAGGAAGAAATCGAAACCCTTCCGATCTCGCAGTTTGCGCTCGGCTTGATCTTCTATCGTCCGTTCCAAGAGTACGATTTTGTCTATCGCCATTTCTCCCAGGAGGTTTGTCAACATCTTCCAGAAACTCCAATCGCTCACATATTCGTTTCAGTACGGCAAAGAACTCTCGATCCAAGCGCGGCACGACGAAAAGGAATTCGACAAGACGAGCTTTGTACAAACGCACGTTCATGCATATCGTGTTTACCCAGGGGCTGCGTAGGTCTATGGCGAAATCGCATTCTTTCCCTTTGCGGACATTTTGAGTTCCATTACGAGCGAGATTTCCGAGAGCAACGCCGTCTTCTACGATTTGGTATCATTGCGTCTATCTCTGTGGGCAAGGACACTACTCATGGTTGCATGCAGGGGTCTGGCGTGGGCAAGGCGGTCGTGGCGGCCGCGCTCGTCCATCCCTTCCACAAAGCCATTGGCATCGAACAGCTCAAGGTATTTCACAAAACATTTCTTTCAACGATATTCTGACGACGCGCATGTAGCCGCTCGTGGATTTCTCCCATGCGCGTGTGGACAAGCTCATGGAGAGAAACGACGTGGCGGGGCAGACCATTTCGTACATTTGCGGTAGCTTCTTTGACCACTCGTGGAGCGACGGCGACGTGGTTTTTTGCCACAGCACGTGTTTTTCCCCAGAGTACGGCATGTGTGAATTTTTTATATGGTTCACATGGACTTAGGATGTGGCAGCGCATCTCCAAGGAGGCCGAGCAATTGAAGCAAGGCGCATATTTCATTTCCGTGTCGCACATTCTGGCCTCCCCGCTGTTTGAAGTTCGTTTGAGTTTGTCACGAGTTTTGACTTGTCTGTAGGTGTTGCAGACAATGACGTTGCCCATGAGTTGGGGCACGTGCACGGTTTACATCCAAGTGAGGCGTTTTCCTTGGTGGGGTATGTCTCATCTTTTGTTGTGTGTGGTTGTAGCGACGTCGCCGCATTGGTCGCTGGGCCAGTAAGATGCTCAAGGGCAACGCGAGTCGCACCGACCTCATGCGACCCAACAACAAACAGAACGAAGTGCGCGAGTAGGATGGCGAGCTGCTCGACAGTGTTAGCCAACGCCATCCCAGCATGCCAAGCACACGACGTCAACCAGGTGCACTAGTAATAGAGTCGATTTTTCTTGAATTATTGAATTGCGCACTGGCCACCCGCGGATCCCTTGGCGGTGGCATCCGTGGGTGTCAATTCTTGGCCACCAAATTCCGTTTGCGCGGTGAACTTGAGCGAGACGCTGTTGACGCAATGGCGTTCGTCTTTGGGCGTGGGGAACCCTTCATTCTTGAACACATGTCCCATGTGTCCGTTGCAGCGTGCGCAGACAATCTCTGTCCGGTGGCCATCTCGGTCTGGCACGGCCTTGATCGCTCCGGGGATCGCGTCGAAAAAGGCTGGCCAGCCACAACCAGAGTTGAATTTGTGGTCGGACGTGTACAGAGGCAACTCGCATCCGGCGCACGTGTACACGCCCTTCTCAAAGTGCTTGTTGTACGTGCCGGTGCCAGCGTACTCGGTGCCTTTTTGCCGCAGGACGCGGAATTGTTCCTTGCTGAGCTTGGCGCGCCACTCGCCGTCCGAGAGGTTGATGTTTGACATGCTGGTGGGTTGTGTCTTGAAATGGGGAAACAGAAAATGCGAGTGAATGGAAAATGCACCCTGAATCCGCCAAGTGAAATCCAAGTGAAATCCGAGGAATTCCAGACGCGAAAGGTTCGGCTTCCGGTAATTATCCGGATGGGTTTCCATAATTTTGACGATCGTGATGTTCGTTGTCGCACAAACTGAACGGGGCTTTATGCTAGACTTGGACGTGGTAAATATATGGAGACACCATGTTCGAGCCAGCAATACTATGACTGAAGCTTGTAGTCATAGTGGCTCCACTCAAGCAAAGCAACTCAAATTGCAACATTCACATTGCCTACATAGAAAAATTTTCCAATTTTTATTACTACAAGCACTAAGAGAGTTGTACGAATGGCGGTCTATTGAACATTGCACGTGGAGCTAGGCGACTTGGAAAGCGGCGTTGACGGTTCCTTCTCCCCACTCGGAGTAGCGGGTGGTGGTGATTCTGTAGTCTGGTGGAGGTGTGACTCATCAACCTGTGGTTTGAAATTCAACGAGACACTATTGACGCAATGGCGTTCGTTCGTGGGGGTTTTGTGGCCTTCGTTCTTGAAGATGTGGCCCATGTGGCCATTGCATTGCGCACAGACGATTTCCATGCGAAAGCCATCGGCGTCCGGCACGGCCTTGATCGCCCCTGGAATCGCGTCGAAGAACGCAGGCCAGCCACAGCCAGAGTCGAATTTGGTCTCGGACGTGTACAGCGGTGCGTCGCAGGCCGCGCAGGAGTAGACTCCCTTTTCAAAGTGCTTGTTGTAGATGCCCGTGCCCTTTTGCTCGGTGCTCTTCTCCCGCAAGACGCGAAATTGCTCCTTTGAGAGTTTGGCCTGCCACTGCCCATCGGTGAGGTCGAACGCATAGGTCATCGCGCACGCAGACCGTGTACGACGTCGTGCCCTTCTGTTGTGCAATACGATGGAGAGAAGATGAACGTAGTAAACTAAGAGTCGACCTACGAATCTAAATTTATCGACCGGATTCAGTCCTGGTCGCATACGACAAGGTGCCTACCCATTTCGTCAACTGGCCCACACCTCGAGCTGGTGTTTCGGCTGCATTTGAACTGCGGCCACCTTCGACGTGTGCCAGTTTAAATGCCCCAGTCGACTTGTATGCCCCTCGCTGTACAAAGGGCTTGGATTTTCAGCATCCAAAGGTCCTCAAAATCGATAAAGTTATGAAAAATGATCTGTATTGTGCTGATCGTAACTATGGTTGGCCTTCGCTCTTGAAGTTGATCGAAACGCTGTTGACGCAATGGCGTTCGTTCGTGGGGTTCTTGAAGCCTTCGTTCTTGAACACATGCCCCATGTGCCCTCCACATTGCGTGCATACAATCTCCGTCCGACGGCCATCAGCGTCCGGCAAGGCCGTGATCGCTCCCGGGATCGCGTCGAAGAACGCAGGCCAGCCACAGCCAGAGTCGAATTTGGTCTCAGACGTGTACAGCGGCGCGTCGCAGCCCGCACACGTGTAGACACCGGTCTCAAAATGCTTGTTGTAGACTCCCGTGCTGGCGCGCTCAGTGCCTTTTTCACGCAGCACGCGAAACTGTTCCTTGCTGAGCTTGGCCTGCCATTCGCCTTCCGAGAGGGTGAAGCTGTTGGTTGAGGCCATGATGGTTGTTGCGCTGGGTTGGTGAAATTAAAAATGAGCTCAAAATCAATCGACACGCCACGACCACATTCAGAACGCTTTCGTCAAACGAAATCGACGGAATTCCACACCGATCAACCAATGAACACCAAGCAGAAGCGTTATCCGATCAATATCCGGATGTCTTATATCACACGAGCGAAATGTCCATGGACGGCAGCACATCAAGCGCCACGGACGAACGACGAAATGCCAGCCATCGAACATGCGGCACGAGTATGTCGTTGAGACAAAAGGCCAGCCAAAGTAGAACGGCAGTCGGAGCAGTTGTCGTTCGGTTGTCGGTTCGACCGAGGGACAAACCTGCGACGGCTTCCAGACAGGATTTCGATGCGTCTAGTGGGATGCGGATATGTTTACCTGCCCCTAGAATATCAAGAGCCGCGACTGCGTAGAAGTCCAAAACCTTCCATCAAGTTAGGAATAACATGGATGTTTCGTCACTTGTGTTCCTCCATCGGCTTTGACTGGTTGTTCGTGAACAGTTTACAGACGAGCGAATGTATTTGTCAATTACGAATACTCATGATTTCGTGTGAGAAGGTCTGCGGCCATGGCCAACAAATTGACTCCAGTGACGTTGTGGTGAGCGTTGAATCGGGTGTGTGTTGCTTTCAGATCGCAATCTAGTGTTCACTGCGTCAGAAGATTGCAATATGTGGCCTAGATCCATGAAACTTGGACTTTGGTGATGGACCAATCGTGACGTGTCCTCGCTGGAACCAAACGGAGCCATCATCATGTTACAAGTGCACTACTAGCATCATCTACACATTATCTGTTGGTTTAAAGGTCAGCGAGATGCTGTTGACGCAGTGTCGCTCGTTCGTGGGGGTCTTGAAGCCTTCGTTCTTGAAGACGTGGCCCATGTGTCCATCGCACCGTGCGCAGACAATTTCCATGCAGTTGTCGTCGTCGTCGTACTCGTCTTCCACCTGGGCCTTGATCGCACCTGGGATCGCGTCAAAGAACGCTGGCCAGCCACAACCAGAGTTGAATTTCTGCACCGACGTGTACAGCGGCGCGTCGCAGCCCACGCAAGTGTACACGCCCGCCTCAAAGTGCTTGTTGTAGACGCCTGTGTTGGCTTCCTCGGTGCCTTTTTCACGCAAAACGCGGAACTGTTCCTTGCTGAGCTTGGCCTGCCACTCGCCCTCGGATAGGATGCAGCTATTTGTCGTCATTGTTGAGTCCATGGTATGTGTTTGAGCAAATTTTGAAATGGCACTCTCAGCAGACGAAAACCCGATCACATGAAATCCCCAGACTTCCACGAGACTTCCGTTGAACCTTGACGTATTATTTTTCAAAGACTGTAAATTCTCTCAAAATAGATACTCCTGGAGTAAATGAGGAAATGAGTGTTCATTACGGATTGCGATGTAGCCGAGTCCTTGTGTCCACCATCACCGTGCAGATTATTTTGCGATCGTGAATGGGCCTCGTCTTGGTAGCATGGTCACGTGCACAGCGGACACCGCAAGTGGCGCCAAGATTAAATCCAAAGGGCACATCCGGATAATATCCGGGTGAGGGATCCAAACTCGATTGCCTCCACCACTCCGTCCTCACACCGCTCACTCGATTCCTTGTGTCGCGAGGGTTGCCTGTGTTATCACAATGCCAGACGTACGCCGCGCGCAGTGATGGTTTCGCACGTCGTTTCGCTTCGTTGGCTAAAAAAAGCCGTCGGCGGCAGCGGCGAAACCGACGCAGTCAAGCAACTCCCGCGCACCTCGGAGCAGCAGTAGCAGCAGCCACGTCGTTCGTGGGTGCATGGCCTAGGATGTATCCGCTGCAAGTGAAAACGAGGGGGAGCTCCAGCAGCAGCGGCAACTCGATCGACGGGCGGCGGACGCCGATATTGAGTGAACACTTGGACGACTTGACGCCGCTCTCGCCCCAGTCGTGGGTTCAAAAGATCGGCTCGGCCATGTTCCAGAAGATCAAGATTGCCCCGAGCACCGAAACACCCGTCGTGGTGGTGAGCGCGACCACGACGCCCAAGAAAATGCAATTTGCACTCGACCTCGCACCCGTGGAAACAAGGATAGCCATGCCGGCCGACGACGACGACGACAGACGAGACAAACTGTCGGCGACGACGCGGTCCAATTCGCTCGGCCAGCAGAGCATCGAGTTTATCAAAGTCTACTGCAGCCCCAAGCGAGGCGGCGGTGGCGTCCCATCGCCCAAAATCAAACCCCTACCACCAGACACCCGACGAAAGCCACCACCGCGCGGCACGAGATACGACAGAGACGATGACGGCGACCTCGTCGAAGTCGACATGGACGACGAGCAGCGTCCGACAGCCGAGGACTCGCCGACAAAGCAACAACTGGTCCGGCCGCCGCGGGACGACGTCGTTCCCGTGCTCCAGAGCTTCTTTTCGAAACCCAAGACGACCCACGACAAGGGCGCCCACCGCCGCAAGAGTGTCCACTCGGTCGACAACCACATTCGGCGGCAAGAGCAGTACAAACGAGACCTCGCGCGGCAAGACGAGCTCCGCGCCGCCGCCGCCGCCGCAGCCACCACCAACAACAACCCCGACGCCGACGACGCCGCTGCGTGCAGGCGGGAGGTCCTCCGCACGCACGCGCGCTCGCTCAAGCGGCAGCGCATGGCCGACGTGGCGGCCGCAAAGCGTGTCTTGCAGGAACGGCGCGCCCACGACCTGCAGTGCTACGACGCCGCGCGGCGCGAGTGGGAGGGCGCGTTCGAAGACGAAGTGACGATCCTCGCGGCCGCGTTTGCTAAGGCGCGGCACCGAATCGACGACGACGACGCGCGGCCCAGGACGACGGCGGGGCTGGTCGTGCCCGAAGCGCAGAGCCACGTCGCGCGCGACGTCGCGATGCTGCCGTTCCAGCTGCGCGCCCAGACGGCGCCCCATCAAGATGTGGTCGCCGTTCGGAGCAAGACGAGGCATCATCAAATCGTCGCGGCGGTCGAAGAACAAAGTCGGCCACCGACGAGCGAGGCGAGTTTGGACGAGTACCTCGGCGTGACAGAGCCCCAAGACGACCTGGCGCCCGCCACAACTCTCGACGACGACAATGAATAGAGTGGTCGACGTGCGTGGATTATAGAAGGATAGGTAAAGAATGAGCAATCGCAAACAACGGCGGTCTTGTTCACACGACGTGGATGTCTTCCTTGGGCACGTGCTTCTCGACGGACCAACCGCCTTCGAGGTGTTCAGTCAAGATGTCGCCGTCGGCCGTCGGCAAGAACACGTCCATCTCGGTCGCGTCGTCGCCGCCGACGTGCGTCAGGTCCTCGACGGCATAGCCAAGCAATTGATCTTTGATGGACCTACAAAGGACACATGAGAGACAGACGACGGCGATGGCCTACTCGGGGAACCAAATGTTGACGGGGAGGAACCAGTGGAGCGCGAGATGGTTCGAGTGGCCGCCAAACACTTCGCGGATGCCAAGGTTGTCGCTGGTCTCGCCCTTGAGCCGGTCGATTTGCGTCGTGCCGGTCGTGATGACGCTGTATTGGTCGCACATCATGCACATCGTAAAGAGGCCAAACAACACGGCTTCCATGCAGAGGCAGACGACATGCATGACTAGACAGTGGGAAACGTAAGGCGAGAATGTGGCGGCGGTGGCAGGCCGTACGTCCATTGCTGGCGCATCTAAAGAAGGTTGCATGAGGACGCAAAGGCACAGAGAAATCGTCGTACGTATCGTCGATGCAGTGGGCATAACGTGTGAACACCAGCGCGAGCGCGTAGGCTGAGAGGAGGAAGACGTAGAAAATGAAGAGCAAAAAGAACTTGTGGTTGCCCAGGCCGACGCAGTTGTTGACCCATGGACAATGGTGATCCATTTTGATCACGCATCGCTCGCAAATACTGCAGTGGTGGGCGCGCGCGGGCTTGAAGATCTTGCACCGCCGGCACGTGCGAAACCGCTGCTCTTCCAGCCTGTATCAACGACGGGCAGTGAGCGAGATCGTGGACGGCATGGATAACCTGTTCAATTCTTCCTTGGGTGCATGCTTCAACACAACTGGAATGGCGTCTTCGGGGACAGACCCGGGGTCCGTCATCATCGCTTTATCGAGACGACAGCATTCAACAATCGATACGACGGCAGGAGTCGGCGTTACCTTTGCCATGGGAGACCAAAGCCAAGAAGCAGATTGTCGTGAACAAGCACATGTGCATGAGTCCAAGCGGACCCGGACCCATCCATGGGTAAATGATCACGCCCTATGCAGTGGCAACGGCCATGAGGACGTTGGCGATGATCTTATGAGACGTACGACGACCACGTATTCAGCGTACAAGATGAGGAACCACGAGATCACCGCGCATACGACACCGCAGCAGTCCCAGTTGCACCATACTTTGGCGCGGAAGCTCGTGCCACATTCGGCGCCGTGCCGCTTCTTGTCGCTCGCCATGATGACGGAGCGATTGCTGGAAAACCGACGAAGAGAAATCCAGACCAGAACGCTCTCGTAAGTGCGACCACTGATAATTATATTTATTATATTTCTCACACCATTCATACAACGTATTACTATACAAGATTCAAGTAATTATTTTAATCATCGAAGCAAAACACCATTGGGTTTCACTATCGGCCATGACACAATGAAAATAAAAATCCTGAATGCCATTGACAAGCTTTGCTCCATCATGGCCGCGCATCCTGTGACGAATGCGACGACCCTCGATAATCTCTACAGCAATGCGACCTTGCTGGAGCGCGCGGCAACCTTCCTCGCGACGCCCCATCTTGCTCAACCCGATGAAGACATTGCTCAAGGCGTGCCCTACCTCTATGTCGGGCAAGGCGAAGCCGCATACTCGTTTCCGCGCCAGCATCCCCTCGCTTTGGTCTCAGACGACGCCACCACATGCTGCATCATTATCCTCGCGTCCGCATCCTGCTTTTGCCTGGCCCATGTCGACTCACCATCGCAAGTTCAGTTCCTCTTTGCGCACTGGGAAGCGTCGGCCACCCACGACCCGACTGCAACGACTGTGTCCGTCGTCGGAGGATACCAAGACGAAGACCAAACGGGTCATGGCATTGTGACGGCGATCCTCCACGCGATGCAATCGACTGCAACGTGTCATTACTCGGTCGAATTGTGGGTCAACGGGGTGCTCAACACCATTCCTCCGAGCGAGCATGCAGCCCATTCCCTTCCCCGCGCCCGCGGCGCCCTCTGTGTCCCCACCGCCGACGGGTTGAAGGTTTCCGCGATGGATTTCGCGTCGGGTACCTATCGCGGTCCGCTCTTCAACCAGCGCATGGCATGCGTGTCTGCCAGTCCGCTCCACGTACTCAAGACGGACGCGCCGTTGGAAATTTCGCTTGGCCCTTACACGCGATCGTGGCTCCGACTCGGCGCGGCGGACATCGCGCGTTACAAGTGGTGGATCGATCAAGCGCCCGACACGCTCTTCCTCCGGCATTGGTCGACGTCCCCGTTCGCGGAAGGCCCCAAGTTTGTCGACGACATCAAAGCGCGCTTCCAAGTCGCGATCGATTTGGTCGGCCGCGAGTCGGTGGTCCAGTTGACGCAGCGGTACCGATACGACCCCGCGACGAAGGCTTGGACGATCGTGGTATGATTGGGTCCCACACCCTTGCGCGCGGGACGTGTATCCTCGCTCGCCGTGAGCCGCGCGGCTGGCGCGACAATGGATTATTCCGACGAGGGCCGCGCAAGTGCAACGCATGCCTCGTACATCCACCGCATCTTGCACCTTCTTTCAACCTTGCCCAGTTCAACGCCGTCATCACTCACCGTTTGATTTGGATAGAGTATACATTATATATGTATATTGAGCGATCCGTGGCCAGTTATTTTTGACGGTATATTTTGACTGTCGTGTGGTCGCCACTGCCGCACGCCGCACGCGACGGGCGACGCGGTCAGCGACAAAGGCCACGGCGGCGGCGGCGCATGACGGAAGCGGACACAAAGATGATTGAATAGTCATATTGCTCTAAGGATCTGTTCTGCCGGTGGACGATCGCTTCCATGCAATAGAATGTGGTAAATTACTGGGCAATCATGCCCGCCTCTGTCAACGCGCGATGGACGCCGCACGCGTGCTTCTTCAGCCGCGGGTCGGCAATCGACTGCCAATCTTGCAGCAGTTGGAGCACGGCGGGGGCGCCGGTCGTGCCGGCCAGCTCGTGCGAGTACAGCGGACAGAGAATCTCGAGGACATGGAGACTCTCGCGTTGGAGATCCATCGCAACGTCGGGGCCGCCGGCGGCCAACGTCACAATGAGCTCCCATCCGTCCGATGCCATAAAAGCGCGGCGACATTCAGGGTCGTCGCAAAGTCGAGCCAAAGCGAACGAGGCGCACCGCTGGACGTGGTTCACGTCCGAGTTGGCGAGGCCGACCAAGATGGGGACAAGCGTCGCCATGCAGTCGCGGTATGTTGTGGTCGAAGACAACGAAATGCTCGCGAGGACGCCTTGCACTTGGACATCGGCGTGGGTGCTCGTCATCATTTGGTGAATCGACTTGACCGAGTCCTTGAGTTCCGCGGGGGAGAGAATGGAGGGCGTCAACGTCGACGGCGCGGGCCGCTTGTGTTTGAGTGGTTTGAGGGCGCCCGTGCCCGTAAGCATCGCTTGCTTTTTGCACGCTTGGGCAACATCCGTGTACATGTTCATCATGGACACGATGTCTCCGCTGCGGCGTTGGAATTCCACAACATGTTCGCCATCGCCCGTCTTGTAGAGCGAGACGTTGAACTCGACCATGCTGGAGCCGTTGACCTTCGACACCTTCCACTTGCCCTTCGCGGACTTGAAGACGAAGTCTGTGCCTAAATCCAAGAGCTTCTGTCCAATCACCATGCAGACGCGCGTGACGGACGTATCCTTGACGTGGAAATGGGAGTGCAATTCGAGGCGGAAGGGCGCGGCGGGGAGCTCCCGCGGCGTTACGCTCGAGTAGTTGGTGGCATCGACCATGGGGATGCTTGAGGGAGCCACTTGTGGTTTCACGGCTGCTTTCCGAAGCGACGGGACTGCGAGACTTGGCGCGGGTGCGCCGAACGCGGGCGCGTGCATATGTCCGAGTCGTCCAAACGCTGGGGGCATCATCGCGGACCCGACCATGGTCGACTTGTACACGACCTTGTCGTCTTCTCCATCCAACATGGACCGAGGACCTGTCTTCTTCTCGGCGGCCTTCTTCGATTCCTCCTGCTTGCGCTGGTCGTCGTCCTTCTGTTCCATGCTGCCTGCTGCCTCCCGTGAGAAATCGAAATTGCGGAATGGTGTCGGACGGTAAAAAAAATTCGACCCAGAAACTATACAAACTCCAAGTCACGCACCGACCGACAAGCGCGGCGACGTTGTAACGGGCTGAACTTGTAATATCCAGAGGGGTTGGACAAAATCGCACTTTCATTGGCTAAAATTCAGAAAGGGCTAGGGGTGGAATCTTCCACGCATGTTCTCCGGACAGGCATGTGGCGCCCCGGAATCCTGTTCAGTGACGCCAGAGTCATGACATGTAAGCATTTAATTTTACATTATATAACCAAATTTATCCATACTCATTAATGAATTTGTACAATGATTTATATGATATATAAAATATACGCACTTTGGATACCAGACATTGGGTGCGGGGTGCAGAGGTGCGACCAAAAATGTATATACCCGTGCATGGCATATACAAACTCCAAGTGATTCGACTCTGCCAACATCTGTTTTTGCGACGTGAGACGAAAATGTTCCTCGCTTTTTCCGATGCCATGCCGCGCAGCAAGATTTGGAGCAAGCAATTTGCGTCGGGAGGAGAGAATGCGATGGAAGTGCGCGGTGAACACGATGCAAAGCCACGCGAGGAGGTGTACGAGTTGGACATGGAGACGATTGAACATTCTCATGTGAATTCACACGGCAAGTCCCAATCTCCAGGCGGCGGCACGGTTGCAGGCTTTGTCGAGTGGGTCCGCCCTTGACTAAACGTCCCTCTCTCCCACCGCGACGGTCGTTGTCTCTGTGTTGCCATCATGATCCCGAGCCTTTCATTGACAACATCCATGTCATTGAGTTAGTGATCCTCTGTAGCTCAGTCACTCTTCCTTCGACAACGATTACGCTAGCAATGTTAGGCCAATCTTTGAACTCGTTCGCGCCAGAGAATAGACCAGAGAGCACCAGAGAGCATCGTATTTGTTGATTCGACATGAGTGAGACAGTCGCCCCGATCTGATGGACTATGCTTGTGTGGTTGTGCATGCTCCGTAGTCAAATGGGCAAGACGTCGAGCGCATGACGACGATATAGGACGCTCTCGCTGTGACCATCCATTTTATAAAGGGCGTTGTTGGGGCCAACACGTTTTATAATGTTGACTAACTCGTGCCACCTTTTGTTGGGAATTGCGGATCATGCCATCGTGGTCCACACATCAGGATAAGCTGCGTCAATGCGATGGGAGATTCATCAGGACGATCGGTCAGCAACAAACGGCTCGATGCTTCATGGACGAGTCCTTGAAGATGAGGCAGTCCAAATGGGGGCTTGGACTTCCGGTGACGAGGGGGCAAACTTGGAGAGGTGCCATGTGAGACAACACTTTCGCATCCGAGTTTTCCGTGCACGTTCGCCGTCTTCAGCATGGCCGTTTTATGGCCTACATCTTATTGGGCCAATCACGACTGCTCCCTCAATCTCTTCCATCAAATCTCGTCCTTCTTATCTGCGAGCAGTTTTCACACATAAATTTCGCCTGAAATTTTCACCTCGGCCACCAATTTTTGTTCCGGATCCTTCGACGCAATGCGCACAGCGTGCCAAGTTTGCGAATTTCCTCGAGCTCAACATTCGAGTCCTCACATTTGATTGGCGTTCCCACAGAGTTGGGTCGGAATGAAGAACTTGACTTTCTTCAGCAACTGATTGGTGCTTCAAAATATGATTATTGATTTTAATTTAAATATATATGCTTCAAAATATGATTATTGATTTTAATTTAAATATATATAACCTTCTGTATGGGGTTGTAGCTCAGATGGTAGAGCGCCCGCTTCGCATGCGGGAGGTACAGGGATCGATACCCTGCTGCTCCAAACATTTTTGCTCACATTCCAAGTCAATCAAACTGAAATGGCGCCAACTGCGGGCTTGGGCAGTTGAACTCTGCGTGCATGTTTCCATTCAATTGACGTTAGCTCTCTCTGTTACTGCGTGGTGGGTGTCTATATAGCTTGGTGTAATCAAACTGCTGATATCTAATGTATGGGTCGCTAGCGTCGTGACACGTCCAACTGTCGGGTTTTGGGCAGTGGCCAAGGAATGTCGAGGCAAAAGGGTGCGCTGTCGCCACTCGTCAGCCCGGTGCTTGAGCTGCCTCGCAGCCCAGTCGTAGTGCCACCGTTGGTTCAGCTTGGTGCTGTCGCAGGGCCACAGATGCACAGGGTCGCCGTTTTGAGCGTCCGAAGAACGTCCAAATAGAGGGTCGAGTCGACCAACTGAAGCGAATTGTGCACGTTGTCGAGGACCCATGTTTGCCCCAGACTTGCATTGGTGGGCTGAAAACTCACGGCCTGGGAACCAGGCGTGCCCGTGAAGAGGACTCCGTTGGCCTGGAGCTTCCACGTTTCGGGGGCCAGCTGGAAGTCCACGAGGATCTGCTGGTTCTTAAAGTCAGGGTGCGTCCGTGGCAAACACTGCCACAACCACGGCTACGCCCCGCCTAAATCCAAGCACTAGCCCACGTGGACTGAGTGGCGCGGTTGCTGGGTGCCCCCCAATCGTACGACCACTTTTGGTTGACTTCAGTGGCCAAGCACGACCACAAATGCACAGCGTCCCAATTCCAAGGTTCGTATGCATCGAGACACAACGCTCCATTGGCTATTGTCGTCACTTGCTGCGTCGCGTCGATGAACGTCCACAGCTGATTGACGATATCGCTTCGAAACACGACCGAGGAAACTTGGTTGCCGACCGCTGTCAGCAGGTTGTTGGTTTTTTGCTGAAAAGTGTGGCTACATTCCATCGAAAGGGGCGACAGTCTGTCGGTGTTGATGGCACAGTCGGTCGTGGGTTTGAAAAAGAAGGTATAGATGCCACCATCAGCCACCTTGTTGAGCCCATGGCCAATGTTTTCCGTGTGGTAGCCCCAGTCGTCCGCGGCCAAATCGAACCACTGTCTTTGCTTGACTTGGATTGAGCTGAATTTTGGTAAACTTCTTGAGTAGTTTGGTGTCCACGATCGCGCGGGTCGCCGATGGGGGTGGCGTCACAAAGAGCATCACCACTTCCTGTCCAGCCATCGTGCCTGTGTTTGTGATTGTCACTGAAATGGTCAGCTTTTGATTTGCGCAAACGACGTGTAGCTCAACCCCTCGCCATAGTGCCATTCGGCAGGGCACGAGGCATTCACCCCCGACTTGATGCAACGAACGTGGGTTCGAAAGTAGTATGGCATGGCCAAGTTGAAGTAGTCGTCGGCCTTGGGGTAGGTGTATGGCAGCCAGCTTGCCACTGGGGTTGACCGCCCCAAAGAGCACGTCCGAGAAGGCTTGGCCGCCCATTTCACACGGTAGCCCTGCCCACAGGACTGCCACCGCCAAGTCGGCAATGCCATTCAACAAGCGGGGGCGACCAAAAGCCAAGACCAAGATGAGTTTTGTGTTGGTTGTTGCCAGGGCTTGGACGTACGTGATCAAGCCGCTGGGCAACGCCGGTTGGTCGTCATTGCCTTCAAGTTCGGCGTACGCGCGTTCGCCCAAGACGACCACCGTGTACTCGTGTTGGCTCGCCAGTTGTTTGGCGCGGTTGATATCCTGCCACGTCCATGTCAACGCCTTGGTAAATGTCGGTGCTGCCTCGCATGGCTTGTTTGATCGTTTGGCCATGGGGGATAAGGTCGTGGCCGCCAGCAATGCCTTGCCAGTAGTAGGTCCACCCGCCACACAGCATGCCAATGTCATCAGCGGCTGGGCCGGTTAAAAATACCGACGCCGATGACTTGAGTGGCAACATGTTGTTGGTGTTTTTGAGCAGCACGATGGATTCCCTTGCGATCGCAAGGGCGGCAGCTTCGGAAGCGGCGTCGCCAACATCGTTGGCAACATCCGCCCCCGGCACGGGGGTTTCAAAGAGCCCCAAGTCCAACTCGAGCTTGAGGATGCGCTGGACCGACTCTTGGAAGAGCAGGACTTTGTTTTGCGCGACGAGGGTTTTGCTGTAGTCGGCAAACGTCGTGTCGTATGGGACCATGCACACGTCGTAGGTCGATTCGGAGAGGGAGAGGTGTGTCGCGTCTTGGTCACTCGTGACGACGTGGTAGTGGCTGTTGAGGAGGTACACTTCGCCCCAGTCGGTGACCATCATGCCTTGAAATTTGAGATCGTGGCGACGGAGCCCTTGGTGGAGCTTTGCGCTGGCCGCGAGCGGCACGCCGTTGACGCCAATGTACGTGCCCATGCCCTTCTTGACACCCGCGTCAATCGCGGCTATGAAAGGCGGCGCGAAATCAACAGTTCAAAGGTCAGCGCGACGGCGTCTCGGTCGTTGCCTGACCTCGTGTCCGAGTCCCCGATGAACTGCTTGAAGCACGCGGCGACCCCTTGGCTTTGGATGCCCGTGACCACGGCCGTGGCCGTGGCAGCGACCCCGACTGGGTCTTCGCCATAAGTCTCGTACACGCGTGGCCAGTGTTTGTGGCGCGTGATGTCCAACGTCGGGTTGAAGATCCACAGAATTCCCGCGGCCTTGGTGTCCCGCGCCATGTACTTGCCGTAGTCGTACACCAAAGTGGGATTGAACGTCGCGCCGGTGTTAATGTTTTGCGGAAAGAGGACGGCTTTGTCGACGCGCTGCGCGCCATGGATCGAATCAATGCCGTACAAGATGGGGATGTTGGTGATGCGCATCTGCGCGGCTTGGAGTTCTAGGATGGCTTGGCGCCAATGGGCCACGCCAGCCACGAGTTGGTTGCCGTTGCGAGGGAAGCCGGGGGTGTTGAGGTACGCGCCGACACCGCCGCGCGCGAACGCTTCGACGGTGGCCGTGTTCCAAATATGCGCTTGGTCCCATAGCGAGATGCGGTCGCTGTTGATGTGGTTCATCTGGCCCGTCAGTTGATCGAGGGTCTGGACGAGACAGTGAGCGTCCGAAGCCAAAGGCAACGATTTGAACGTATCATGTTGTTGACCACTGCCCACGCCTTGGCATCGTTGTCTTGGCCGTGCACAAGTGTGCTAGCGAGGACGAATGGCCCGAGGACAGATGCGGGAGTAGCATGGTGCCACAAAAACGAAGACCGAGTGCGATGGAAATGTTGTGCAGAGCAAGTATGAAAGCCATGTGCAACCCAACACGACCAACACTCGCGATGCCATCTCTCCTCGTTTTGGATAGGGAAGTGACGTTATCTTGCAGACGAGATGGTGCGATGACGTGGATGGGTGGTGGCCATCGCCGGTTTCGAGTCGTGGGGGGTCAAAGCGACACAACACTGGCGTGCTGACACGAGATCTCCTCAGACCTCCATTCAACCCATGGATGTGAGTGGCCATAACCGTAACACGATGGGCGAGAATGAAGTTGGCTGCTGAGGTCCAAATCAAAAGGAACGTGACGGTCCAGAGCGTCGATCATCTCAACCGGTGGGGTGTTTTGGGCGAGTCGAAAGGAGTTTGCCCACCCATTGTATTCGAGCCTCAAACTCAAAAGTCGACTGGGACGACTGGTTGGCGGGTTCCCATGTTGCACACATGAGCAGCTGAACTTGTTGTCCGACTGGTTGACCAACGTTCTAATGCTTGCGAGCACATTTTGTGAGACCGAGCTCCACGTTTTCGTCGTCGTCGTCCTGACAACGTTGCTAAGTGGCCAAGTTTTGACAACTTCACCAATGCGCTTCACACATTTTTTGAAAATCGATTGTCCAATGCATGACACGCATAGCCACTAGGTCGAGTCCTGGACGAATGCTTATGCCCTAACTGTCAAGACCAAAAGGGTGGTTGTTGGCTTGACGACGTGTTGAAGCTGACGTGTCGTTTGGTTGTGACTCCCTTTCTGATTGGCGGGGCAGTGCCACAAACGGTCGCAGCCTACGCCCACCTTGTGTGGAATTAGACAACCAATGCTGAGCCATGGCCCGTCAGGGATTGACGGAATAGTCGGGGCTTGAGTCTATTTGCCGAGGTCTACCAGCATAACTGGTATTTGACATAGCGGTTGAGAAGCATGGCGTCGAATTGCGACAAATGTAACTAGCGGCCGCTGTTGATAAACGTGGGCATACTTGCGGGGGGCGTCATGTCCATTCGCAATGGTCTGGATGGTGACGTGGTCATGCTGAAGGGAAGGACCTTCGCCATCACGTGGTGGCCTCGGGAGCGAGAGAATGGCGACTTGACAACTTGGCTAAACAAACAACTGTGTCAAGTTCGCCAACGCTCGGGCGATTTTGATGTTGATTGCGTTGTGGATGACGACGAGGACAACTCTCGGGACAATCTTTCCTTGCAATCTTTCCTTGAAACGCACTTGCCTCAGCCTGCTCGAGCCCAATCAATAATCATGCCAGGAGAGCCGCGTGCTCTGTTTCAAGTTACACGCGTTTTACCAAGAGGACAAAATGCAGCAGATATTTGCGGACAACATTCCCTTGATGTTGGTTCGCTGACTGGATGCACGACAGAGGCACGTTTGAACGGCCTTGCATTTCTTGGACATGCACATGGATATCCCCAAGTTCTTGTGAACGATTGGCCATGGGGCGCCAATGTCCCAAGCACACACTTTCAAGCTTGTTTTCGCCGTCGCAATCAATCAAAGTGACCCCACGTGGCGTCGTCAACAGCCGTCACACCCTATTTCACAGCCCGCCCCATTAAGCTCCCCTGGGACGCCGCTGACCCCAGCAACGAGGTGGAAGGTGTAAATGCAGCCCCCGAGCGACAACTTGATCTTGTTTTGCACGTTTTTCACTTGCCTTTCTTGACCTGGCACTTGACTTCTCCTGACCATCCCTCTTCGTTGTCCACGCACGCCAGCAGGCGGCTGCTGATTGGCGTTTACAAATGCGACACCCCGGCCTGTGTCCATTGCCGTCGGCATTCTTCACGGCGATTTCGTCAGTTCTTGTTGCGCCATGGCTGCTTGGCCTCATAAGTTATCACTAAAGCCCAAATGTGTATGAAGCTACCGTGGCGGAAGGCCCCCTTCGTCACGCGAACCATCGACTTCGCTGCCCGCAGCATGAATGCATCAGGACGAAGATGACGCATTTCAGGCATGGTGAAATCACGACGAACGATGTTACATACTGAAAACCATATTAAACTGGCGTAATATGTCTCTACTTTAGCATTGTCTCTGCTTTGATGCCGTCGTGACGCACGAGCTTTCGGATTCCAATACATTTTGTCTCACAATAGAGCGTCACATCATATTGTATTTAGTCGTAGTGCCATTGGTCATTCCTCCTCTCCTCCGTCAAAATACATGCATTCTATGAATTCGACCTGCATTCTCTTTCCGATCCTGCACCCAGGAGCATGAAGTTCCCCCAGCAAATGTCATTGACACACTTCGACAGACGCACCAGAGCACAGCGAGAGCACCATGAAGAGTCAAGCAAACAACATTGAGATGATGGAGACGCCCGGCATCTTCCGCCGGATTCTCAACTCGCCCCACTTGCCCATGTTTGTCTGCAACATCGCGCTGCCACTGCTCATTTTCAACATCGCAAAGGAGTACACGAGCCAGATCGTGGCGGTCTTCCTCTCGGGCATCCCGCCGATCGTCAAGACACTCGTCCAAGTGTTTCTCTTTGGTCAAATGGACGTGATTTCGATCATTCAGATCCTCTCCACGGCCTTCTCCGTTGCCATCATGCTCTTCACGACCGACGCCAAGGTGCTCCTTGTCAAGGACTCGCTCACGACGGTCACCATGGCCACGCTCCACTTTCTCTCGCTCTCGTGCTTTGACGAAGACATTTTCTTCACCTTTCGCCGTCATTTTACGACCAAGTCCCGCGAGGACATGGACGCCGCGTACGCCAAGCCGCACGTCCGCCAAGTCTCCCGGACTCTCACTGTCGTCTGGGGCATCGTGATGCTTGTGGAAGCCGCGGCCCGCATTGGCCTCATCCTCGCCCTCTCGGTTGAGACCATCGTCTATGTCTCTCCCTTCCTCCCCATGCTCTTCTTCTGGC
Source organism: Aphanomyces stellatus (assembly GCA_009835185.1). Classification (NCBI taxonomy): domain Eukaryota; phylum Oomycota; class Saprolegniomycetes; order Saprolegniales; family Verrucalvaceae; genus Aphanomyces; species Aphanomyces stellatus. Next base: position 26,624 of record VJMH01007230.1, read on the forward strand.
CCTTGGGCTACTGGACGTTCAAGTACATTCAAACCCATGAGACCGACGATGGACCAGTGCATGAGCCGCTACTCGCGACGGCGAAGGAGCTCGAAAAGCAGATTGACAGCGTAGCGTAGAAATTAATATTCAATGTAGTACCAGCCGCATGTGCGTAGACTTGAGCGGCGCAGACCACGGCAGTTGCAACGAAGGCAACGAAGGCGATGATCGTCACTTGGGTTCGCTGAAGTGGATGAGAGAGATCTTGAAACAAGATTTGAAAAAGTACACGAATTGGCCAATCCAATTAAATTAAAAGGCATTATTTTAGCCAACAATGAATGCAATTAAAATACATACACTCCGACGCAACAGAGTGATGGCGTCATTCAAAAACATGGATTTTGCGGCACTGTTGAGTGAGGAAAAGCGCAAAGCCGCGCAGCAACGCAAGGCCGCCGCGGCGGACAAGTCCCATCGCGTCGAGGAACCAACTACACCAAAGCAAGAGAATGTCGATGACGTCTCGCCAACGCACACTACGATGAAGGGACTCCCGCCCCTTTCCTTTGAGCCGCGGTGCAGACAAATGCGAATCCTTTCATCATCACGTTGGCTGTAGGTACCCCCTGCCGCACGGCCTTGTACCCTTCCGCGAATGCGACTCGATAGACTCCGTGTACCTTGTCCCTGAGTGGATCTCTCCCACCGAAGAAGATTCGATCTTGGAGCGCGTCCACGCGGCGCCATTGTGGGTCCAGTTGAAGCACCGCCGCTTGCAGGTGCACGGTGGGACGGTCACGACCACCTACGAACCGACTCCGTTGCCGACATGGCTCCAAGTCTTGTCGGCGAGTTTGGTGGACATGCAAATCTTTGACGCGGCCCACGCTCCCAACCACACCTTGATCAATGGTCTCGCAATTGTCACCCCCCACCTCTCACGCTCGACTCGATAGAATATACGCCTGGCGATGGCATTCTGCCTCATGAAGACGGTCCCATGTACCATCCGCTCGTTGCGATCCTGAGCTTGGGCAGTGAAGCTCGCATGACGTTTCGCCGCCATCGACAAGTCCCGCCGTCGCCGTCGCCGCCGTCGCATCTGCACGTGCCCCGACGAAGTCTCCTGCTCTTCACGGCCGAGGCATACACGGAGCACCTCCACAGCATCGACAACGTCGGACCCGTGGGTACCCGTGTCTCGTTGACCATCCGCCATGCGCTGCCGTAATGCAATCATGCACCCATTTTTGGTCTTACAAAATCGGCATAAAGAGCGGCGGTTCCAACACAAACGCGAGCTTGGCGATGCCCGCCGCCATGACTTGGACCTTGGAGAGCTGGGTCACGTCGGTCGTGACGACAAAATCAACGTTGCGGCGGTCTTGGATCGGCAGCTGCAAGATCGAATCGATCGAGATGCCAGCCTTCTCGGCCTGCTCGCCAACATGGCGGACGACGCCGAGTCCATCGGCGATGCGAATGCGGACGTAAAACTTGCCGGAAAAGTCGTTTTGGATGGCCACGCCCGTCTGGGTCGCCCCAAACGGCGCGGCGGCAATCAGGCCTTGGCCCAAGCGAACGACGTCGTTCACGACCGAGTTGGCTGTGGGGAAGCGGCCGGCGCCTTGGCCGACGTAGGCGCCGTTGACGCAGTTCTCCGACACAATGTTGACAATGTTGGACGCGCCGCCGCACGTGCCAATGACGTTGCTAAGCGGGACGACGATCGGCGAGACAAAGACCGAGATCTCGTGGGGCGAGCCGGGGTTGGTCTGCTTGGCGACACCGAGGAGCTTGATCGTGCTCTGCATCATCTGCGCGTACTCGAAATCGATCGCTTTGATGCGTGTGATGCCTGGGCACGCGCATATGAGATCGAGACATACGAGGGGGAAGGATGGACCTGTGGTCGGGATGTCGGAGGGGTTGATCACGGTGCCAAACCCCAATTTCGCAAGGATCGCAATTTTGGCCTGCACGTCAAAGCCATCCACGTCGGCACTCGGGTTCGCTTCGGCAAATCCGAGGTCCTGCGCTTCCTTCAACACGGCTTCGTACGACGCTCCTTCCTTTTCCATCTAGGAAACCTTGAGAATGGGGATGATGGGAGTCGACGGCAGGTGTGGTTCTCTCTACCTTGGAGAGCATGTAGTTGGTCGTGCCGTTCATAATCCCGGCAATCTCCTTGATCACATCGCCAGAGTACGAGCTCTGGAGCGTGTGGATGATAGGGATCCCTCCGCACACAGAAGCTTCGTAGCCCAAACGCACGGTCGGGTGGGCGGCAAGCAAATCCGTGATCTCAGTCATGTAGTTCGCAACGAGCGCCTTGTTTGCCGTAATCACGTGCTTGTTCTTGGAGATGGCCTTGAACACGACGTCCTTCGCGTCGGTCACGCCCCCCATGAGTTCAATGATGCAATTGATCGAGCTGTCTTCGAGAATGTCGTCGTATTTCGTTGTGATCGTCGTGCCGTGGCCCTTGACCAAGTCGGTGAGCTCCTGCTTGGTGGGGTTGCGCACGCAGATCTTTTCAATTGTCGCTTGAACACCGACGCTCTTGAGAAACGCCGCACGGGAGTTGAGGATGTTGAAGACACCGCCACCGACAGTGCCGCATCCAAAAAGACCAATGCGCAGGGGAGTCGTCGCCACCATCGTTGTCTTCTTCACAAATTCAAAAGTGCGCAATATTCGTGAGGAAGATCCACCTGTGTCCGCTCAAATGTATTTGTCGTACAGTATTCATTGGACACAATACAATATTTAACATACAAAATGATAGATAAACGATACAATCGATAAGCTAATTACGTACTGATGAGTGTTCGCCGACACGGATATGATTTCTGTGGGATGATTCGGCGGCGCAGGGAATGATCTCTTGGTTGAAGGGCGGCAGACGGGGGACGCGCCGCACCCACCGCATACATGCTAGTGGTTGTATGACAGACTGAATGCGCAATATGTACAAGGTCGACAACGATGCTTCATTAGTCTTTGCGGCGTCCTCCTTAGTGGAGCGGCTTGTAGTTGGCGTGGGTCGCGGGGAGGAAGAGCAGCGGGATGTCTTCGAGGGAGACGCCTTTGGTTTCCGGGAGGTATTTGGCGACGAGGACAAATCCGATGGATGCGAACGCGGCGTAGAGCCAAAAGGCGCCGTAGGGCGCCAGGACCGACACAATCGTCAAGAACGTGTACGACACGACCAGGTTCGAGACCCAATTTGACGTTGTGGCAAGACCAATCGCGAGGCTGCGCGCATGCAGCGGGTAGATTTCCGCGTTGATGGTCCATGGCATGCAGCCTAGAGGGTGAGGATCATGCCAGCATCGATTGACTTCCGTACCCATTCCACTGGCAAAGCAGGCCAAGTAGACAAAGAGCGCGACAACAATTACGACGCTCCACCCCGACGACGAAGGACACGAGCGAAAGCCATCGAGCGGACAGTCGGTAATGGGCGCCGTGGGACCTCCCAACGGCGTCCCCGGCACGCACTGGTTGCCGCAGACGCCGCAGCCCGCGTTGGCCACACAGTCAAAGCACGTGCGCATGGCACTGCATGAGTCGACGCCTTGGAGCGGCATGGATGCGTATTGGGCCATGTAGAACGCGAGGCCCAAGGCGACAAGGGAGACAACGACGCCGGCCAAGCTCCAGAGGGTGAGGGGCCGTCGGCCAGACCTATCAGCCAGCTTGGACCAAGAAGTATTGAGGAGGAGATAGACAGACCGATCCACGAGGTAGATCCCGACAAAGGTAAAGGCAAAGTTGCTAAAGGCGACGAGCGCGGCAATCCATATCGCGGTCGATGGTTGTGTAAAACCTGCGAGCTGGACTATCGTCGCGCCGTAGTACATTACCGTGTTGATGCCACACAATTGCTGCAGAACCTGATCGCAGGATGAGACGTCGGTCGGGGATGGGGATACGGCAGACCTGCAAACCACATCCCAAGAAGAGGGCGCGCTTGACGCCGGGGTATTGCAACTGTGCCCACCAAGGCGAGGCGGATGCGGGGGTGTCCTTTGTGGCTGCCGCGTCTTGCATTTGAGACCATTCGTGGTCGACGAGGGATCCCTTGGTGTCGCCGCGGAGGAGATAAAGAACCGCATGCGCCTGGGTGTCAAACCCCTTCTCCATGAGCCACCGTGGACTCTCTACGAGATGCAGGATTCAGTTTTGGTGCCGATGGGCGTAGTGGTTGCAGTACCTGGAAGGTAGAGAAACCCTGCAAACTGGATCGCCGAGGGAAGCGCAACGAGACCAAGCATGTAGCGCCAACCGTCTGGCGTCGTGCTCAGGACACCGTCAAAGACGGCGGCGAAGAATTGCCCGCCCGTGACCATCAACGTGTTCAACGAGACGAGGGTCCCGCGCTGCTCTGGACGCAGGTTGGGTTGTGGGCGGAAGCATCATGTTACCTGGGAGAGAAGCCTCGGCAATGTACACTGGAATCGTCATGGACGAAATGCCAATCGCGAGCCCGACGATAAAGCGGCCGAGAACCAAGAGGGCGAAAGACGGCGCGAGGCCCATGCCGATGGCGCCGACGGTGAAGAGCGCCGACGAGAGCAAGATCATGGGCTTCCGTCCGACCCAATCGTTCCCATACCCACCCGCGGCAGCCCCAAGAATCGCACCGATGATCGCCGACGACACAACGGTCTCAGACTCGAAGGGGGTGAGGTTGAAGTTGTCGGTCGCAAACTTCATCGACACTAATGCCCCCGAGATGACGCCCTGGGTACAGAGGAGAGGATTGAGCGGAGAAGCATGACGACCGCACGTACTGTGTCATAGCCAAAGAGGAAGCCTCCGATGCAGGAGCAGCATGTGAGGAGATACATGTACGTCCCCGCCGACATCGTTCGACGATTTCTTGGATCCATCATCGAAATGTGTGTTTGAACCCAGATTGGCTTTTGAATTGTTTATTTTAGCCAATGAACACTCAAGCAATTTGAAAAAACAACATTTTTTGGATTCTTTTTGTCGGCCATTGAAGGGATTGTTTGGTCTGACATGACTGCAACGGCGTCGTCGGCGCTGTGGAGTGTCTCCATTGCGGCCGTCTTGGCGGCCGTGACATTGTATCAATGGATGTCCTTCAAGAAGAGAGCATCGGCGCATCATGCCGCCGGCATCCGGGAAGGCCATGCAGGCCTCATCGGCAACACGCCGCTCGTCCAGATCCCAAGTCTCTCCAAGGCCACGGGTTGCCTCATCTTGGTGCGACCTCGATCGTCGTTCGTATGTCTCATGTATAGCATCGTAGGCCAAGGCTGAATTCCTCAACCCCGGCGGAAGCTCCAAGGACCGCGTGGCGAAAGGCATCATCGAAGACGCGGAAGCGCGCGGCCTCCTCACGCCCGGCGGGACAATTGTCGAAGGCACGTCGGGAAGCACGGGGATCAGCCTGGCGCTCTTGGCTCGCGGTAGACACATCTCCTGTTGCTTCACTTGCAATCTTGCATGATACCATAGCCAAGGGATACAAGTGCATCATCGTGATGCCAGACGACCAAGCCAAAGAGAAGAGCATGCTCCTCGAGCAATTCGGCGCGACCGTCGAGTTTGTCAAGCCGGCGTCCATCGTCAATGCCAAGCATTACGTCAACCAAGCGCGGCGTCGCGCCAGTGAAATTCCAGGTCCGCCACGTCAGTCCATGTGGGAGAGATGATTCATACGAAACATGTCTAGGCGGGTACTTTGCCGACCAATTTGAAAACTTGGCCAACACCGAGATCCATTACCGCACGACGGGGCGTGAAATCTGGGAGCAGACGAACGGGCGCGTGGATGCGTTTGTCATGTCAGCGGGTATGTCACGATGACATGCCACACAAATGTGATACACGGCGACTAGGCACGGGGGGCACGATTGCCGGTGTGTCGCGGTATTTGAAGGAACAAAACCCATCGATCCAAGTCGTATTGGCCGACCCACCTGGTTCGAGCCTCTACAACAAGGTACTGGGAGATGTCACGATGGGTCGTCGATTTACGTCTTGTTCAGGTCCGCCACAATGTGTGCTACGCGCCGCAGCAGTCGGAGCGAACGGTGAAGCGGCATCGGTACGACACGGTCGCCGAAGGCATTGGCATCGACCGACTCACGGCCAATTTCCTGCACGCTGAAATCGATGACGCATACCTCGTCACGGACAACGAAGCGGTCGAAATGGCGCGTCACCTCCTCCGCGAGGACGGGATTTTCGTCGGGAGCTCCAGCGCGATGAACTGCGTGGCGGCGACCCGGCTGGCCAAGAAGCTCGGACCTGGACATGTCATCGTGACGGTGCTCTGCGATTCTGGGCAACGTCACTTGACGAAATTCTGGAACGACCAACACCTTGAAGACACGTGGCAGTTGCAAGCGACGTCCAAGGACTTGTCTTTCCTCGATGAATCGACAGGCCAACCGTAAGTCGCACTTGTTGGCGTCGTTTTTAGTTTAAGCCGCAATGATGCGCCACCAAAATGCCTTGGCGGCATTTATTATCGCTCACTGTTGAGCGACTTGTCACAGGCAAACATGTATCTAAACGATAGCAACATCTGAACCATTCGTATGTTTGTAGCAACTGTGGATGGTAACCCCTGAGCCATAGGTATTTTTATCGCACACACTATCCAAATCGAATTCGGGCATTCAGAAAGTCGGAAAGAACGAGCTCTAGGCTAGCGTTGTCCAAACGGCTGCAGCATCCACGAGTTTTATGTCACAAGGAGGTTCGACTCCAACTGAATACATAAATCCACCCACGTTGCCAACGACGAACCGATCCCTTTCCAAACGGCACGGTTGCAAGATGGAAGCGAGACCACCACCTCTACACTGGGCCGTCCACCTTGTTCATATTTTACAAGCTGGCACTGACTCGCGCGACGGAAATGCCAGGCCCGCGCTTGAATTTGAGCAGCGCCGTTTTCGTGCACGTCTTGACAAACGCGATCGTCTTCTTCACGCCCATCATGGCCGTGTCGCGGCCGTTGATTTCGAGGAGGAGGTCGCCGATGCGCACGTGGCGCAGGGCCTCGCAGCACGGCTCGCGACACACGAGGACGACCATCGGGTACACGCCTTTGCCGAGGCGGCACTCGCGCAGCTGGACGCCGATGCTTCGGTTTTCTTTCCACTTAACCAAGTAGAGCGAGCTGTCGGGCGTGTCGCTCTTGGATGTGCGCTGGCTTTTGAGCCGCCCGCGCACTGACAGCTTCATGTTGACGCTGTTGGGCTCGACCAGCGGTACGGTCGTTTCTTGGTCCTCGACGAGTTTGGGTAGGCGGACTGCCGGCGCTTGGTTGCGTTTGTTTTTGCGCGATGGCCGCGATCGGCCAGTCCGCTCGCCGCCAGACGACGACGACGACGACGGGCGGAGCGACGCCGACGTGGACGTGCCGTTTGCCGCCGTCGACGTCGTCGAGGGAGCGGCGCTGGCTTTGTCTTTGGCGTCCCGGGCCGTCGTGCGGTGGATGCGTGGCGTGGGAAACTCCAATTTTGGCATCACTGCTTCGTTCTCTTCCGGGTCTTCCTCGCTCGATTCCTCCAAGTCCAAATCCAAATCGGCGTCTGTGATGACTTCGTCGTCGTCGTCGTCGTCGTCGGTCGAGCTTGGCGTTGTTGCACCAGTATTGTTGTCCTTGTCGTTGAATGGAAGTTCGTCGGGGACGTCGACTGCGACACGAGCGGTGGCCGCCGCAGGAGGCGCGGGTGCTGCGACAGCCACCGGGACTGCCGCCACGGTGGCGAGAGGCGCTGCGTGGACGACTGGCGCAGGGGTTTCTTTGGGCGACGTCACCTTGGTGGTGTCCGTCGTTTTGTGTGCGACGAGTGGTGCCGCCATTGGCGGTGGCGGTGGCGCGAGTGGCGATGGGACTGCAGCCACTTCACTTTGGACCACTGGCGTCGGTGTCGGTTGGGGGGGTGGCGGCGTCGCGGCCACTGGGGCCATTACGACGGGCGGGGAGGACGCACCATCCATGGTCTTGGTGGTACTCTTGTCCAGCGATGCCGTGTCGGGTGAGGGGTCATTGGCTTTCATTTGCTTGGTTGCGTTTTGCATTTGCCGCGAGATCTTGTCATCGTCATCGTCGTCATCGTCATCGTCGTCGTCGCTGTCTGACCCCGCGGCATCGTCGACGACGACCGGTTTGGCCGCCGCCACCACGACGTCCTCGCTGTCGACGACGACCGCCGCCGGCGCCGCCGTGGTCTTTCGCGACATTTTGGTTGGCATGGACAGCCACGCGGGCATTTGCGGCGGACTCGGCACCGGCGCGGGCGTCGCCTCAAAAACCAGCTCGATGGGCTTGGCCATCTTTTGAAGCGCTGCGAAAAATTCACCAAATGGATGGTCGGTCGACAAGAGCCCGTTGGCCGAGACGAGCGTGTCCCCAACGTTGACGTTGGCTGCGATGAGCGGCGACGCGTGTGGGAGGGTGCGCGTGACCACGGGCAACTGCGTGGCGTCGTCTTCGCCAAAGTAGACGCCGAGGGGGCCATCGACCCACGCAAATGTAAAGCGTGCAAGTGGCCGCGGCGATGGAAATGTGAATGGATGCGGCGACGACGATGACGACGGAGGTCCCGAGATGCCGTCAACGGGCGACGAGAGCGACGGCTTGCGCAGCGTGGGAGGTTTCTCCAGCGACGACGAGCGGCGCCGTTCGGGTGGCGGCGGCGTCGGTGGCAACGGAACCGATGGACTGGTAGCGTCTGATTCGTGTGGGGACGTGACGACGGCAAGGTCGGGTTGCTTGCGGCGCCCAAACGAGAGCGGACGCAACGCTGCGGCGACCGACGGCGCGCCGTCCGAGGCCGACGTCGGGCGAAGCATGGCCTTGGCCTCTTCCTTGGACGCCTTCCGTTCGAGTTTGGCTTGGTGCATCTTGGCCTCTTGAGTCGCGAGGATGCGGTGGCGACTCGCGGGCGTGGACCGGCGGAAGCGGAGGAGGACGGGTTTTTGCTTGGTCGTGAGGAGCCGAAGGAAGTTGTTGAACGAGTTCTCCTCGGCCCGGAGCTCGTTTACACAGAGGAGGTAGTCCCCGAACTCCATCGCGGCCGCCAGCGGCGACGTCGCGTCGGTGATCTTGGACACGTAAGGGAGCTCCGACTCTTTGTCTTCCGAGATGTTCACCCCGAGACGCCCTGTCTCCCACTGCACAAAGTACTCGTCGTCCTCAAGCTGCGCTAATCCAAACGTCGTGATCATCTGCTCGGCCCATCCTTGCAGCGGCTTCTTCTTCGGTTTGCTGCTCATGACGACGACGGCCCCTCTTCTGCGCTCCTCCTCCGTATTACTTCGGCGGCTTGGTGCACGACGACCTGACACATGATCTCCTGGTCATTCGCATACAAATAGCCATATAAATGGATGGGGTGTCTGGGCGAATAGCCCACGACGACAACTCATTTAAGGTAATTTTAGGCTGAGTTGAGCACAAGCCGCCCATAATTTACACCGACTTGCCCTCAAATTATATTAAACAAGTATACTGGCAACGGGCAGTTCACACAAACGTGGCGTCCTGGGGCCGCCATGATGGGGAAACGGCCTCTCGTGCCGCAGAAATCAAATGTGGCGGCGCGGCCTGTGTCTTGCGGCAGTAGCGGCGACGTTCCTGCTTACGGCGCATGCGAATCAAGAGATCTATCGATGGGATGCCGTGACACAGCGCCATGTTGCAGTCTTCTCGTTCTCGAATCGGGAGCACGAGGTAACATTGGTTGCTCGTTCCCTGTCTCTGGACAACACCCTTGTCGTAGGTCTATGCGAGCCAAGACCCGCGGCAGAGGAAATGGTTTCTCACCATCACCAACGCGGCAGACGCACCGGTGAAAGCCAAGGCACACGTCAAGGTCGTCGAGCGAAAACATTCCTACCCGATCATGGCGTCCATCATCAGTTGCGTCATCCTCCTCACGACCATCATCATGATCATCAAATACACCACGTAAGAGAAAGGTTAACGCTAATACACGACAATCGTGCGTTCGAGCGCCTTGAGCGCCACGGGCCATCGAGCCGCTCCCTTGTCCACGAGCCAGAGAGACCCACTCAGGACACAGGACGTGCCTTGTGCGCCAAAGCCGATGGCGTCGAGACGCAGCGGCAGCGCGCCGTACCACACGTCCTGACCACCCACGTTGAACGACGAGGGATCGAGGTCCACGGAGCTTTCAAAATGAAACCCGGTCGTTGCGCCATCGGCGGCAAGGAGTCCGTCGAATTGGAGCCGCCACGCCGACGACGACCGACTCGCGGCAACCTCTCGAAAGGGACTGGCGGCCCGGACGTCTTGCAACTGCAGCGCGACTTGGAGGTGGCCTTGGCAGTCGGTCTGGCTCGCAATGCCCAGCACGGATCGGCTCATCATCTTGAGCGCGGGCGATGCCAATTGGACGTCGGCGGCGACGGTGGCTGGCGCCGTGCGAAAGAATTGCCGAGGGGTCGCGCACGGAACGTTGATGGCCGTCTGAAGGAGGTCGCCGAGGAGCTGGATCGACGACGGTGTCTCTGCGATGGCGGCCGGCAACTGCTGGTCCAGCGCACAACAGAGCCGCCAGAGGGGGTACATGTACCTGTCGGGGGAGACGGCGCCAGGCCATGGCAGTGGCCATGCTGGCACACCCGCCTGGCGCAAGCCAATGCGTGTGACGGCATAGGCGAGGAGATCGCAGAGATGCCCGTGCGCGGCCAACGTGTCCAAGTCCGCAAGCCCCCAGGCGGCGTTGCCTAGCGTCGTGAACGTTCGCCCAAGCTGGGCCAGTTGGGCGGCCGCGTCGACAAGGCGGCGCTCGGACGCGTGTTGGCCCGTGATTTGGGTCTCCAACACGTGCTACGAACGCTTGAACGTTTACATCGAGACGATATGTACCTGGAAGAGGCCTTGCAGTGTCGTAAAAAAGGTGAGGCGGGCGTGGAGAAAGGCCAAAGGAAAGGCCAGTGGCGCAGCCGAGGACGCCGCTGCTTGAATGGAAGCGATGGCGGCGGGCAAATTTGCCAACGTGGCCCCGGGCACCATGGTCGGCGGCGCCGACGTGTCGTCGAGGAGCGGCGCCTCGGCGGCGGCCCAGTGTTGCAACCCCAAGATCCAAAACGCTGTGCTACGAGTGGCATGATGCATGACACGAACGACGTGGTGACGCACCGTTCTGACGCGCACGCGTCATGGAGCGGGTGCAGCAGCGTCGACGCTTGGGCGAACACGCCGTGGACGAGGCATTCCCGGGCAAGTCGGTAGGCCAGCCATTGGTCCGTCAACGCGGCGGGCGGCGCTTGGGGCTGCTCGCCGCTGCGCAAGAGCGCAACAAAAATCGCCTCCATCGTTGTGGATGCCTCGGTTGCCGTCTTCAGTTCGTGGGCGAGTGCACTCGCATGCGCAGCGTCTAGAGGACTGAGCGCCGCGAGATGCGACAAAAAGACCCAGAGGGCAGGTGTGGGCGCGATCGATCGATCCAAGAGGCTCGCGCAGAGGCGCGGCGCCAGCAATGGCGGCACAAGCAACGGAAACGCCGTCGCAAGGCCTTCGAGGAGTCGAATGGTCGTGGCGTGGAGCGCGGGCGCGGCCGCGAGGAGATGGAAGAGCTGCTGCAGCGACGCGACATGGCCGTCTCGGGCAATGTCGTGGCGCGCTTGATTGAAGAGAATATGCGCGTAGATGTTGGCACGACGCGGCTGTCGTTCAAAGAGCGCGAGGGAAAAGGCGGCGGCGTCGGCCGAGAGCGATGCGCGGCGCGACACGAGTTCAACCAACGCAAGCAGATCGCTGTCGACATCTTCCGACTCGGACGGTTGGACCGTTGTTTCGGCCCACTACGACACGAGTCATGTCGACACAGTTGACGTACGTACGCGAAGGACATCCTCGTGCATATCCTCGGAGAGTTGGGCCAATGCCATGAGGCAGGCGATGATGATGCGTTGGAGGGTGGCAGTGACACTACCAGGCGTGACGAGCGATCGGAGAAACTCCATCTACACAGCGTGCGTTGAGAGTCATGGATGACTGTGTACAACCTGCTGCGCAATGCCGTTGGGGGTGATGAGCAGCGACAGGCGGGTCATCGCCATCAAGCACGGCGCCAACCACCGGGGGCTGACGTATTCAACGACGCCATGTTCCGCATAGATGCCGCGCTACAAGAGACGCAAGTATGATTGGTGTCGACGATTGGTAAACACATACGCGAAGAAAATCTTGGCATTTGGTCCATTGCTGGGGCAGAGTTGTCGCGAGATCGTAAAAGACATGAGATCGGTACCTCCTTTGCAACGTCGCTCGATGGAACGCCGAGATGCAAGAGCGGCAAGAGGTTCGGATGCAATGGTACTGCTGTAAGGACATGTAGCGACAGTGTTCGTTGGAACGAAGGCGAATGCGGAACTAATTCCTTGGCCGTGTCGACCGCGGCCGCGGCCTCGGCAGGTGGCGTCGCCGCCGCCAATTTGGAGAGAATTCTACCCCAATGTTCAATGACAATTGGAGACATTGCATGCAACAATACGCTTGGTGGATAGTGGCATCGTCACGGATGTATGGTGCCAGGGCGGCAAGGACCTGGAACGCAACGATGCGCGACTCGATGTCGTCGAGTTGCGTGACGAGTTGGGCAATCGGCACAACTATCTGCATCGAACATGAGGGAATATAGAGAGAGGATGCGACCCACTTTGCTTGCATCGGGAATCGCCTTGAGTGGGAAATGCACTTTGAGCCGCAGAAACATTTCGAGGATCGCAAGGCGGAAGCTCAATTGATTCCTGCAGGTGGGTCACGATGGGAAGGAGACATCGGGACGACGACGTACGTCGTGACAAATTGCTCCGAGAGACGCATGAGCACCAATTCAAGTTCCTGTGGCGTCACAAAGGGGAAGTGACTATAGAAGAAGAGCGTCTCGGCCTTGCTCGACAGGCTTCGGCCCTTGATCTTGAGCTGCTGCTCCAATGCTTGGATCAACTTGGCATGATCTTTCTCCAGCGCGCGACTGCTCCTTCCACCCAACGTCAATTCCTTACTGTAGCCATACACGAGCGGAAATGCCGACGAGGCGACGCAAGTCCATGCCGGCTCGGATGCCATCTTCCCAATCTGGCAGTGCACCGCTCGAAAAATAATACAAATTTAGCCAATGAACATTCATGACGGTTTTAATAATAGCCAATCAAAATATACAAAAGCTTTTGCCAAATCCACAGAATGCTCCACACCATGAGGCAATTCTAATGAAATGAAGACGCCGGAGTACACGCTTGCCTCCACGGTCGTTTTGGGACTTCCAAGATTGGACCAGGAATTGCGCAAAGTCCCTGAGCAGCGCGGGACAGGCCTGATTAACATGGCGGACCACGAGCAAGTCTTGCCTGTGCATTGACTCTTGGGGAAGTTGATCGACGCAGCCTCGAGAAATTGGCCTTGTCGACGCTGAGTATGCTAAACACCTGAAACGTTCTTGTCCATTGCGCTTGGGGTACAACACATATCGATCCATGTTGGCTCAGGATCAACATTCTCATCATCCCGTATTCTTGGGCTCACACGCACCGACCATGGATTGTGCATGCCCCCCACGCCATGTTGCACGATGTCGCTACTGTCAAGCGATTCCATTTGATGGATTTGCGATCTTTCGTCTGTGCTGCCGGATACCAGCAAAAAGAGAAATGGTCTACATACAAACACCAAGTTACGATAGGAATTCGATCCGGATGTTACTTGGTGGAAGGGAGGAGCTCCACGTTGATTTGGCGCGAACAAAATCCTTATAATATCGCCGCGGCAACATATGCATACAAACACCAAGTGTATAATTTAGTATAAAAAAGGACACTCCATTTTCGATCTCTCTCTCTCGCTGCGATCGCCATGGCTCCTTCCGTTGAACATGCGCCGGTGGCCGCCGATATCAACCTGGACGAAGATGATGTCATTGTGGAAGAGAAAGGCCTTGCGGAGGAAGAGGGCATTGTCGACGACAAGCTGAAACAGGTCGAAGAGGAATTGCAGTTGGAACGTGAGCATGAGGAAGCCACCGACGACGACGCGTTCAAGAGCATCTCGTACGCCAAGCGCGTGGAGAAGCTGGACTCATTGCTCGAAAAGGCTGGTGCATATTCTAAGTTCCTCATGTCGAACATGGAGCCCGTTGCTGTGGAAACACACGTCGAGGAGGAGCCCGCGTCGGCGAAGAAGCGCAAGGGTCGCAAGGTCAAGGATGGCGCGTCCAAGCTGCAGAAAATCAATGAAACCCAATCAGCCGCGCAAACAGTGTCGGAAATGAAGTTCAAGCAACCGTCGTTGTTTACTGGTGGCACCCTTCGAGCGTACCAATTGGAAGGCATCCAGTGGATGTGCAATCTGTTTGAAAATGGGCTGAACGGTATCTTGGCTGATGAAATGGGTCTCGGGAAAACCGTACAGGTAATTGGAATGCTTGCACAATTGAAGGCCAAGGGCGTGCGCGGTCCATTTTTGGTTGTCGCGCCGCTCTCGACACTCTCGAACTGGTACAACGAATTCCGGAAGTTCACCCCGTCGATTCCCGCGATGATTTACCACGGCAACACACACGAACGCAAGCAAATGCGGATGCGTCAGCTGAAGCGTGGGACCCAGACGAACGCCGATTTCCCTGTAATCATCACGTCGTATGAAGTCATCATTCGCGACGCCAGTGTCTTCACGGCCATGGGCTTCGTCTGGAAGTTTATGATCATCGACGAAGGCCATCGTCTGAAAAACATGAACTGCTTGCTCATGCGCGAACTCAAGAAATGCAAGTCGGAAAACCGCTTGCTCCTCTCGGGTACCCCCCTCCAAAACAATTTGAGCGAATTGTGGAGCTTGCTCAACTTTTTGCTTCCCGATGTCTTTGACGATTTGGCATTGTTTCAAAGTTGGTTCAACGCGTCGAATGCGACCAACTCGGGCACGACGACCGACGACATCATTTCCAAACAAGACGTCTTGACCAACCAAAAACAAGGCCAAGTTGTCTCCAAGCTGCATGAGATTCTGCGTCCGTTCGTGCTCCGTCGTCTCAAGTTTGACGTGGTCTTGGACGTGCCGTCGAAGACTGAAATTGTAGTGTATTGCCCCATGACAGACCTCCAAGCGCAATACTACAAGCTGATTGCCGACAAAAAATTGGCCCAAGCGCTGCAAGCCAAGCACGGGAAATCAAGTATGGCCGTCGTGTGCAGCATTGAAATCTCATGATTCTCCTAGATGGCGCGACCAATACGCTTCGCAACATGGCTATTCAATTACGAAAATGTTGCAACCATCCGTATTTGTTTGACGAAGACGTTGATGCATCCGGCAACATGACAACAGACGAGCGCCTCGTGGAAGCGGCTGGGAAATTGGTCGTCATGGATTCCATGCTGAAGCAAATGATCCCCAAGGGTCACAAAGTGCTTATTTTCAGCCAGATGACGCGGGTGTTGGACATTTTGGAAGATTTTTTGCACCTTCGCCGCTACAAATACTGTCGTCTCGACGGCACCACGCATTTCACCGAACGTCAGCAGTCGATGGATGCGTTCAACAACCCCGACGGAGGGCTTCAAATTTTCCTCTTGTCGACCCGCGCCGGTGGGTTGGGCATCAATCTCACGGGTGCCGATACGGTCATCTTGTACGACAGCGACTGGAATCCCCACCAGGACAACCAAGCCCAAGATCGTTGCCATCGCATCGGGCAGACCAAGGACGTGATTGTCTATCGATTGATCACGGAAAACTCGTTTGAAAATCGCATGTTGCAGCGCGCAAATGCAAAGCGAACACTCGAACGCGTCGTGCTCTCGCGTGGCGAGTTTTCGTCGGCGTCGGGGGGGCCAAAGCAAGCCAATTTGACGATGGAAGAATTGGAAGACTTGCTGCGCGACGACATTCAAATTCGACAGGAAGCGTCCGGCGGGATCTCGGACGAAGAGCTTGCGTTCATTTGCAACCGCCAGGCCGTCGTCGACGCATTTGTGAAAAAGACGACGGACACATATGCCAAGGAAACCAAAGGCTACTACG
Source organism: Aphanomyces stellatus (assembly GCA_009835185.1). NCBI lineage: Eukaryota > Oomycota > Saprolegniomycetes > Saprolegniales > Verrucalvaceae > Aphanomyces > Aphanomyces stellatus. Next base: position 42,657 of record VJMH01007230.1, read on the forward strand.
TCGTGGACAATTCGAACACGTCCAAGATGGAAAGCTTCACTTAATTAATGTTTGTAAAAAAGTCGTCAAGAATGCAGGAAAGTCTTCGGTCGTGAGCAAATGGACGGCGATCGCGCGCGTGGCGGGCACATGGGCCGGCGAGAGCTCGTCCTCGATGGCCGGCATCATGGCGAGCACGACCCTACGCAACCAATGGCAATGTTTTGCACGCATTCCTTGGTCGTACCGAATCGACACATTCTCTGCCGCGTCGTGAATCGGACGGGCATGCTTGATCCAATGCCACAACTACGCACCGTCAACCTTGCCTCGACAAAGACGAGACGATTATATATTACCTGCGATCGAGAAATTTCGGCCGTCGCAGAATCTTCCACGCAATGATCCACGACGACAACCCCCGCCGCGTCCATCCAACTTGCAATGTAATGGAGCACGACACGCAAGTTGAAGCGAATGGAATGCATGGTTACGGGCCCCTTGGGCAATTCCAGCAACATTCGCGGCATGGGCATGGCTGGGGGTGCTCTGTCCACGACTTTGCCCACGCGTTGAAAAATCTACGGTTCGACATTCGAATCATTCCCAATTATCCCATTTGGAGGAAGCTCACGTCTTGGACAACTGACACCAACGCCGTGTCATACACAAGCGCACCATCGGCCCCCGCGTCGGCTTCGTACGTTTTTCCCTACCATGGACGTCACGAAAGAGCTATCGGGCGTCTGCTTCTTACAGCTTTGGCCTTGCCGACAAAGGCGGCGCGGTCGGCGGCGGACGCGCGGCTCATTTCAAATGGCACCATCCCGGTCGTGGCGGGCGCCCCGCGGCGGTGGCAGGTTTGGATGAGCAGATGCATGTAGGTTGCGAGGAAGGGCGAGCGCATGGAGACATGGGCTTGGCGATCCGGCAGCGAACATTCGCGGAACGCTCGGAATTTGCTCAAGATGGACGCCGTGTAGTCCCACATGCCGCAATTCAACCCTTGTACGAATATGAGGAACATCCACGATGGGCGATGCATCCAAACCGGAGGAGTAGCGTCGCAAGGCGTACAAAATGGCGTCCATGTCAAAGGCCGCCGAGATGCTTTCGATCAAGACCGTTGCTTTGATTGTAGCCTATCCTTCATGAGACTGCACACAGGTATATCGAGGACGCGCACCTGTGGAAGCCCCAATTGCTCTTCGGTGAAGGCAAACACACGAGCCCAGAGCGCGGCTTCATCGGCCGATTCCAGCTGGGCAGGATTGTAATGATATGGATTGCGGTCAACGTACTTTTGGCAAGTAGAAAAAGGGACCTCGACCGAGTTTCCAGAGATGCACGCCACTGCGAACGAATTGAGATGTGGATGTCGACGAATACAATCGTACCTGTGGACCATGTGGACGGCAAAGTCAAAGATAGCGCCGGGCACGACATGACCGTGGACAAGGACGTGCTAGCGTACGACGATGGCGGTCAAAGGAGGTGCGATCGTGGCGGAGTACCTCTTCGTCCATGTTCCATGCGCGGGGTCGCACGAGCAGGAGCGCTGTCTTCTCCAATGGTTTCAACCCGGCGAGCGTGCCGCGGGCCGCGCGCGCCAAGTTCCGATGTCCGTGGATCGTGTTTCTCCATGTGGGGCAGTTGCCGTCGTCAAAGTCGACTTGGACGCCTTGAGCACCAGAGTTGAGCGCCGTGACAAAGTCGGCGTGGCGGGCCGGCGCGATGTCGCCGATGTCGACGCGTCGGTCCTGCAGGATCGCCGGCAACGGATCGATGGTCCAATTTCCCTCGGGCGCAGGTCGGAATTGAAACTTCGCGTACGCTTCCTCGATCGTTTGGCACGAATCGAGTTCAAGTTGGCGTCGGCGCCGCGCCACGTGCAAGGCACCTACGTCGTCTTGGACGTGTGCTGTCAAGCGCGCAAGAAACGCTTGTACGGTGGGGGTCAATACTTCCAGGACGTCCTGTGATGGCACAGAGGACCGCGCGGACTCGGCGGGTAAGATGTACAGATCTTGGACGCTGCTCGAAGAGGAAGCAGCAGTCAATTGTGACTTTAGTTGCACCAGGCGGTCGGTCGCTCGAGACTTCATGACGGCGCACTCGAGGGAATGGAATGGCTCAAATGTAGATTCGCAAAATACATGGTGATGTTATAAGGGAATTCGGAACTCAATTAGAACGGATATGTTAAGTTTTCTCATAGTGCATTGTTCAATTAATATATTGAAATAATTTATTCAGAGTTTAGTATTGTATTAGCTTATTGAAATAAAACAACTGATTCCCTTCGATTAATATTGAAGGGAATCAATTTCAGACTTCTTTTGTTACAATTTACCTTTCATCATGCAAGACATTGCCCAATCTGAAGCCCAACAAAATCCCGCGGAGACTCGAAATCGAGAATCATGGCGGCGCGGCGTGACGACCCACCAACCCCCGCAGATGGTCTCAGACATTCCCGCTGCGTCCAAGATCTCATATCTCATGAATTTAGGCACGCCAATGCGAAGGATCAATGGTCCCCTGGGCGATCTCTGGAAGAAGATGAGCAAGACGAACCAGCAGTGCGTGAACATTACATCCTTGGATGTTGAAGGCTCATGAGGAATCCTCAGGCAAAGCGAACGGCTCTACGATACGACGGGCGATCGAGATAACGCGGAGTTTGAATACGGCGCGTGGATTGACATGTGTCGGTACATGGGATACGCCGCCACGGAAGGTCAACCCAACGGTATGCCTGGTCCTGTGACTCTCATTGTCATGGGTGTTGCAGGCGGGGTGGATCTCCATCAACTATCGATCAACACAGAACAGCTCTCGGCAGGATTTCAATCGTCCGGTGTCCTCAGCCAGGTACCAAGACCTTCCACCAGCCCCACGCACGAGAAACGCGATAGGACTTGCTCGTGCTCATCAAGTCGAGCAAATACATGGACGACGACATCGTCGCAACGTTCCACGATCCGATCGGATGCATCGAAGGGTACTTTCACCGCGACGTCGTCGAAGCCATTGGTGCTGTTTTGGTCAAGAACACTGGCCTCATCCTTCGAAACGTATTGTCCATGCCTTGTTGCCTGCCCTCCACTCTCTCTCGTCGTAGGTGACTGTGTTCATGCCCGTGGAGCGGCGGCAGCAGTACCTCAATGTCACGCGCGGCAACATCGTGCGGATCTTTCCGTCGTCGACGCGGTTTGCTGACGACGTCATGGCGTTCCACGACGAGCAGCCTGCGCTTTTGGACAGTATGACGATCCTCGAAGACCCGGCGGGCGTCGCGACGACGACGGCCGACTTGCTTGTAATGACGCAGCGCCACGTGATTCACCAAAACAATGCCCAGCGCGCGCCGCCACCGCCGCCACCGCATCTCAAAGGCAAGCAAAAATGGGCCTGGAAGTCCTTCAAGAAGAAGGCCAAGGGCCAGCAACCGTCCCCGACCACGTCCGAGAGCCCAAGTCCCGTGGCGCCCCAACAACCACAGCCCAACAGAGCAACGTCGGCACTACCACCCGCGTTCGCATCGTTTGAAAGTCCCAGTCCTCGTCCACCAAGGCCGGAACGACAGCGGATAGCTGCCCCAGCATCGCAGCCAACACCCCCCACGCCATTATCACCAGCTCGCTCGGAAGCGAGTCTGCCCTCAGTGCTGCCATGTCGAACCCCCGTCCACAGCCAGCAAGACTCGACAAAACAAGTGACGATCTTGCTACCCACGGCGGCCACCGCAGAGGATGTCTCGCGCGCGATCGACCAAGTACTCAACGAAGACGATTGGTAGGACGACAGGACGACACTCAATATTGACAATAAATATATCCCCCGCAGCAGCGACGACGACGACTACTGGGACTCTTGCTTCATCGTTCGTGGAGGTCCAGAAATTCTAGAGCCATATTAGATGAGCTACACGACATGTGCGGTCACCGTACGTTCGGGCGTGAGGCTTCGTAGGAGTACCAAGAGGCGTGTCGTGATGGCCATCTCGAGCGCCTAGTTCATCATGAGCACCGAGGCCAGGCATGCTGCCACCGTCGTACGAGAATGACAATGTTGCTCACGCCGAGAATCGTCCGGTAGAGTTGCTTGTCGCCAAAATCATTCCAGCCCCACACGACCAGCAAGAGAATGTCAAACGCACAAAACGTGATAAACTAGACGAGCGCGCATGAGAGAGAGAGAGAGCACGACGTACCATGAAATACTGGCGGATCGAAAAGCTAAAGCTCGACGAGTACCCAAAAATGGAAAAGACCATCCGAATCGGGTCAATGTACGTCATAAAGACGAGAAACATGACGAGTTTGAGCATCATGTCGACAAAGACCGCCACGCCCAGGTGGTTGGCCGACGACATGATGCAATCCATTTTCTCTTCGTACTGCATCTGCATCTCGTGCGCCGGCGCTTCAATCACGGCGATCGGCGACTGGCTCGGATGAAAATCATTGTCCTCTTGCGCGGCCGACGACGACGTCGACCGCGGCGTCATGGCAAACATGTGGTCCACCATCTCGTCGGGCAAGACTTCGTTTTCCATCTTCTCCTTTTCGGACGGCCGCGCCTTCGACTTGAGCGGTGCCAGCCGCGGCCGCAGGTCGACGACCGACGTCTGCCGTCGAAAATGAAACGCCGACGTTGACGACCGCGTCCGCAGCGGGGGCGCGTGGAACTGCTGGAGTTGGGGTTCCGACCGGCGTGGCATCAATAAAATACGCGGGGGCATAGCGGCTTGCGGTGATCCCTGCGCTCCTGCCATCGACATGCGACCTGAATGTGTGTACCGTGCCATGCGGGGCGTGGTCGCGACGGGAGTGAGGGGTGCGCGGACTGCCGACGTGCGCGGGGTGAGGGGGGTCGAGGGTCCCATCGTGGGAGTCATAGGGCAGTCGAATTGCTCCATGTTGTACGCGGAATACTCTTTTGGCGTGAGGATTGACGGGCGCGAGTCGGACATGGTCTCGTGTTCATTGTCGACTTCGTCGACTGGGTGCAGAGCGCGGATGTCAGGGAAGGATTCGTTGGTGGAGGGGTGGCGTCCACCATCCATGGTCTCCGATGTGCTATCGCTGCTGCGCCGAACAATGCTGGACACGACGACGGAAGGCAGCACGGCGGCGCTGGACGCTCGAATGTACAGTGCACCCCAGGCGGAACATGGAGATCGCGATCGTGTGATTGATTGGCTCAATAAACACGACAATAGAATAGACCAATCAGGCGCCGGGAGTTCAGGTGTCGGAGAAACAAAATTGACCAATCAGAGCGCGAGCGGAATAGAACAGATCGCAAGTCGACTGGAATAATAGCCAATGGCATCGGCCAAATGGGTAAGGCCTGTGACATTTGATCTATTGATCGGCAGAAATAAAATGAACCAGGCGATATGCCTGTTTATTTACGCCTTCTTATTCGTTGTGAGAGTCCCATGAGACGGTGTCGTCGTATCGAATTGTGCTGATACGCAACAAAGGTCACGGCGACCATGACCATCACATCATGTATTATTCGATTCCATGTATTTAACCAATGAAAATGATCTATCTCATTTAAACAGTGAAATATTAGCCAATAATATGTGAAGTACTTGATTGAGGACGAGCCTATCGACGTTGAGAGAGCGTGGGGAGACTTACTTGCATCTTGTGTGCTCACTAGTCTCTGTTCAAATGTGTAGACGATCGACCACGATGGGCTCAATGAGACTGTCCGAGCTCTCTTGTGGATCTCGTAGGTTGATTTTGGCCAATGAAATTGAGTACAACGGTATTTCGCAGCATATGAGAAATGTAAATCTCATCTCTTTTGGTCGCCGTTTCATAGAGACATGGCCTCGAGCATTGAATGTGGGCACGCATGCCATGGTGGACGGACGATGATTTGCACAGACTTTGCTTCAAGAGCCGATGTATCTTACCTCCAAGCCTCGACACATGACGTAAGATACATCGGCAAGTCGACTACGGCATTTGTAGACGCCGCCAGTCAAGACAGCGCGGCAAAACGTAGTCCATGTTCGACTCTGGCCAATGTTTGGCCTGACGACGGAGCATTCACATTGCTGGATCTTTGGCGGCGAAATTTTTCATTTTTTGAACTCGGTGCTGTCTCATCAACCCCACCACATGCACTTGCTTGGGCATGTCAGACATGTCCGCATTGTTCGTGCCTGCGATCGATATGAGGTGGTCTCTATTTCAATGTTCAGGAGCTGGACCGTGCTCCATGGGGCGTGTGTCAAGCGGCGCCGATTTCGAGATGGACCAATCGAAAGCGATTAATTGAAATGATTTGAATTTGATTGGCGGACCGGATTGGTGCTTGGTCCGAGCAAGTTTTTGTGAGATCAAAGATGGGATCTGCAGCCGAGGAAATCGCCGAGGCGCAGCGGGACCACCCGCCCGTGTCTGCATGCCCAGATCTTGCGCGCATTCCAACGAGCGACGACGACGATCTTCTCTACGTGGGGTCGGCGGACGCTGCGAGCAATGCAAGCCTGATGGAGGAACACGGCATCGCGGCAGTGATTGCCCTCGGCACGGGTGCCCTCGCGCCGCCGCCGGTCGAGACGCTCTGCATTGACATTTTGGACATGGAGGAGGCATTCATCATGGAGCACTTTGACATGTGCCTCCACTTCCTCCACGAACATATCCGCAGGAAGAAGCGCCCGACACTTGTCCATTGCGTCTACGGCCAGTCGCGCAGTGCCACTATTTGCGTCGCCTTCATCATGCAGTCCGAGCGCCTCTCACTGCGCGCAAGCTACGCCCGCGTCCAAGCTGCACGTCCTTGCATTCACATCAACCCAGGCTTCCTCGGGCAGCTGGAACTGTTTGACGCGATGCAGTGTCAGCTCCAAGGGGCGTCATCGGCCCATGCGACGGTAGGCCTCCGTGCGCTGTCGACTTGTCCACTCATCGTGGTTGCAGTTTCGAACCCGTCGGGTGTACGAACGCCGTGTCCGAGACCGCGTGGTGTCGTTGGCGCTCCCCGAACCATCCAATGCACCCACGTCCAAGAAAATCTTTTGCAAAAAATGCAATTTGCATTTGTGTGGGTACGACAACGTGGTACGACATGACGATCGTCCGTTCGCACGCATTCACGGCAACCATTGGTACGGCCTAGGTTGCCCACAACCACAAGTCGCATGCGCCACCTACGTCCTGCGGCTCGCTTTTTCTCGAGCCGTTGCCGTGGATGCAGGGGACGCAAGGTGTACGTCAGTGACCATGTCATCGATGACCGATTCCATCCATCATGCTGTAGGATGCGGACCAAGGAAAGCTCACGTGCCCGCGATGCAACTCGAAGCTCGGTCTCTTCAATTGGTTTGGCATCAAGTAAGGACCTGCGCTTTTGTGTTTGGTTTTTGTTCATCGAGCTCACTTTGAGTAGATGCTCACAGGGCACGTTTTGCCAGCCAGCCTTCCAGCTCTCCATAGCACGCATCGACAGCCGATAAACAGGATACACACAAATACAGCAATGTTTCACGGTTAGTCGGTGCTACCGAGAGCTTCCACGTCCGCGTCCGTGAATTCGTACATGCAAGCAGCGTCGATCTAATGCACGGAGTTAGAAGAGATGGCTTGATGGCGATCACAGTACCTTGTCGTTTGTAAACTGCACACCTTCGTCAGCCAAGAGGGTTCGCTTGTCCTTGAGATCGTTGCAGCTGGGGTCGGTGGACCCTGCATTCCACGGATGGGTACACAAACATATACATGCTGATGGTCGTACCTCGAAATCCATGCAAATCTCGCGACGCAGAGACTACTCGATGACAAGGTACTTCAGGAGCAAATGGATTCCTCTAACAAGAGTCGGTATGAAGACAGAAGGCGCATGTTGCACTCACTCGAAGGGCTTGCCCAACGCCTCGGGGGCCCGAATGGATCGCTTTGGCCACGGTGCCGTACGTCGCAACCTTGCCGGCAGGAATCTACATCAAAGCAATCAGCCCCACGGCGTCGTCGGCGAGGTGTTCTCCACGTACAAGGCTGATGAGTTTATACACCTTGATATCTACCGAGACGATGAGGACGACTGACGGTCGTATCGCATACCATGTTCCGTGACGGGCTTGCCGCGCCACACGACCTTGTTTCCCGCAATCGCCTTCTTCAACGCAGCTCCTTTCGCGCGCATCGTCGTCTTTGAAAATGACCTGCCCACCTGCTGCTGCGACCTCGTCAGATCAAGTGGGAATTCGAGACTCGCTCCAAAGCGCGGGACAAAATTTGGGAAGAATTCACTTTAAATGAATTAAATGAACTTTTATCCGGAAGCAGCAAAATATATATATTTCAATTATACTCTTCAAAATATTCATTTAATGATATCCGGTGGTTATTTAACGCAACTTCAACAACGCTGTTCATGAGATCAACGGGAGCGCCAATTTGAAAGATTGAGCGCCCACACGCAGAGACCTCACGGGCATGGACACCGCCAGCTTTGACACGACAGTTGCGATGCTCGAGGATATGTTTCCCAACATCCCATTGAGCAAAGTTCGGATGACGTTGGCGGGCGTCCAAGGCAATTTGGACGCTGCGGTCGAAGCACTCTTGGACCCAAGCGCAGCCAAGAAACGCAAGCTCCGGCCCGACATTCGCTCGTACTTTCAGTCGTCGGCCAGCGGCGCGACGCCACCGAAGAAGATCCACATCGACACGTCGCTTCCACCAGAGTTTCTCCATCCTGACAAGCGTGTCCAGATGGCGACGTTTGAGGCGTGGGACCCCTCCAAGGAATCCCAGCGTCCCATGCTCCTCACCCCCGAGACACTCTCCCATCACCTCCCATGCCTCTCGCTCCAACTCGATTTTCTTCCCAAGGAACAAGCAAATGAGGTGCTGGTGAACATGCTCGAGTCAGCCCATGAGTGGATCACGACCAAGTGGGTCATCTTTGAACGAGGTGTGCATCGCGTGCATGGTTTATGATTATCACACATGTGTGTAGAGGTCGAATCCCCGCATCTAACTCAGCTCTACGGTCTTGGCGACGCCCAACTACGACAAAAGGATGCCTTGTACACCAACACCGGCACTGCGGGCACCAAGATGAAGCCCTTTCCGCCGCTGCTCCACGCCATCAAGGGTCGTATCGACGCCGCCGTGAACGCCTCGCTCGCGACGCGGGAGCGCCATGCGCTGGAAGCAAAGGAGCCTTGGGCAGCGAACATTGCGCTGGCGAATCTCTACCGCACGGCCAGCGAAAGCGTCGGCTCCCACTCGGACACGATGACCGAGCTAGGGCCGCGGCCGACGATTGCTTCGTACACGCTGGGTGCCGAGCGCGTCTTTCGCATCCGGCGGCTTGCGACAGACTCAGTGCCGGCGCAAACATTCAACGTCAAGCTGCCACACAACTCCTTGCTCCTCATGTTTCCGCCGTTTCAAGTACGTCGTCGACATTGCGTGGCCTCATGGATAGCTTAGGAATTTTACCGCCACGAAGTACCTGCCCAACCGCCATCGCAGATCAAAGGCCACGGCATTGCCCACGACACGCGCGTCAACTTAACCTTTCGCATGATGCGCGACAACTACGTCGAGCACATGCCTCGCTGCTTGTGCCAGAAACCCGCAGTGCTTCGGACGGCCAACCGCCACACAAAGAAGAACGTCGGCGAGTACTTTTACGTTTGCGCTGGGTCGGTCCCCGCGTCTTGCTCGTACTTTTGCTGGCTCAAAGACCGCATGCACCTCCTCGAACCAAGCATGGCCAAGCCACCAACTGATGGCGTCGGGGTGGCGCTGGAACCCAGTCGCGACATGTAAGACAGTTGAGTCTATCAAAGGCTTGAAATTGTTGGATGGCAAACATAACACCAGCAGTGTCAAGTTGCGAGAGTTACTAGTGTGGGGGACTGCCCGTTTTGAAAACGGATCGTCAAGGACGGTGCTGATGAAGGTGACATTTTCCACGTAAATTGTTTCCACGTCATCGCACCACTGCGATTCGCTTGCAGTATTTAGACCCAGCTGGCCATGTTTCTGTCGGGCAATCAATACACACCCTCAGAGGCAATGTCAACGTGCTGCAAGAAGGCTGTGGAGCACGACGAGACACACATACTCCTACACATGGAAAACATCTAACAAGAATTCGTCCTCCAAAAACGACCCCTGACTACCAACGCCCTAGGTTGCCCAACATACACTTTCTCGTGTGTGCCATCACAGACAGTCGACAACTTGACCGAAACACCAACGCTCTATGATTCCACACACATTCCACACAACGTCTGATCGACATGACCATCTGGTAGGTTGGGTCAACCAATCACTGGCGCTGAAACTTGAACTTTGGCTTCAACCTCGTTTAGGCCAACCGACAATGCACTGTTCGGTTCTCGATGAAGTAGTCGGGCGACATTGACAATGGCTTTCACAAGTCCATTTGTTCCGACAAAGGCATGCCCATGTCTACCTGCAACGAAGATGCCCGCGTTGTCTGCGTCCCCCTCATGTATGGCTCGCAAGACATCCAAGCCAACAGTCCCCACGCCGCACGCTACGGTCGCTACGTTTGGATCGCAGGCGGTGCCTTCTTGGCTGCCAACCTGATCGTCCTCGGCAGCATCGTCGTCGTGGGGAAGACTGTGAGTGACTCGTTGGCCCTTGTCAAAGCCATCGAAGTCCAGCAAAAGGCTGCCGCGACCAACTTCGGCAATTTGCCGACCAAGTTTGCCGTGCAGTATGTGACGCCTCGTCAAGACCAAGCAGCTCGCAGCACATGCTGGGATTTCAGCACCATTTCGCTTCTCGAGTGGTCGTATCGTGAACACGGCGTCCGCAACGGCTGGCTCCAAGCCGACGAATACGTCGCCTTCTCCCAACAAGTACGTAAATTTACTCTCCCTCCACATTGTCGTTTATGACGACCATAGGCATATGGCATCGAAGTCGTTCGGCTCTGCACAGGGCCCGAGAGTTCACCTCAACAACAGGCTTGTCGCGTCGCTGGCGATTCCGTACGTAGTTGGAATGTACATTCATGAAGGAGCATGGTTCATGATAGATTTGGAACCACACTACCGAAGACGGTGAAGACTACGTCTTGTACTACTTGCAACAAGGACTCAAGAATTCGGTCTTGCCCACAGCTGTGTGTCCATATTTCAAGCGGGGGTATGAGATGGTTTGCCCTGGTTTGGACGCCGCGCTCCTGCACAATCCCGTCCAGTTCAACGTCTCGGTAAGGCACAGGAGAGATGGCGGGGTTCACAGTGATACTTGTAGAGACTGGAGAGCTATTACGATGGCCCGACCATCAAGCAACAATTGTTTGTCAAGAACAAAGCCATGGTGTTGACCACGCCCGTGGCTTCCGTGAACCATTTCTACCCTTGCATTGGACCCTTCGTGAGCGACCCGCATTGCCAAAAAGACACGTGCACGTTGTGTCCATCCACGTTGCCCCAGTCGACTTGCTGCGTACCCACGCATGATGGCCTCAACCCCAACATGGAAGGTGAGTTCTTTGCCCACACGAGCTTATCGTATCAAGGCAGCCATGCTATGGTATATCATCTGGGGATTGCAACCGCGAGCTCAATGCTCTGGCTTTGATTAGCTACTGGTGGGCTACAACGACGCGTTCCTCAACCACGAAAATGAAGTCGGTGGCTTCATCCTCAAGAATTCGTGGGGAGATTATTTGCAATCGGGGGCAAGCCACACGCTCAAATGGTGGCTCCAAGACATTTCAGACTGGGAAGAACGCACGATCTGCCCCAACAGCTATAAGTACAATGTTCCCGCTTCGGAAAAACCCTTTCTCAAACAACTCGTTTGTGCCTAGCCCGACCAACTGGTATGCCTGTGGTGGCAAGGACGATGTCTCGGATTTGGTCGCGCCCACGAACGACACCAAGGCCGTTCCGTCCTTCAACAGCGGCATCCAAGACTGCCTCTCCGACACGACCCGCATGTTTGCCAAGACGAACGTGCAAACGCTCGAACTCACGTGCCACGATGCGACCAAGTGCAACGTCAGCCCTGATTTTGCCTACTTTTTGCGCAACACGACCGACTGGGGCGACCGCATGACGCTCACGTGCATGTGGGAATACAACGCCAAGGCCGGCACGTCCCGCAGCTTTTGCCTCATTCCGATGTTGGAACAGACGCTCGCAGCAACCTTCAAGTACG
>VJMH01007244.1:0-26589 GCA_009835185.1 Aphanomyces stellatus
GCAAGGACAACCGAGGCGACGGCGGCGTTGGCCGACGAAGGCTTGGCAGTCGTGGGGGCGACGGTCGTGACAGCCGTGTCCTTGGGGGCCGTGATCGTGCCAGTCGAGTTCTTGGCAGCGCCAGTCGAGTTGGTGCCAGTGACAGCCGACGAGTTGGTGGTCGTGGCGTTCTTGTCCGCGGCTTGAGCGGCAGCGACAGCGACGAGAGCGGCAAAGGCAACGACTTGCATGATGGTAGTGTTGAGGTAGTTGCTGGGAGGCAAATAGGAGAATGAGAGGCAAATGGAATAGCGATTCCGCCGCTGAGGATGGGGAAGTGGGTTTTGTACTCTCCCGCAAATCTCTCGGAGAAGTTCGACATGGAGTCGACAGCCAATCCAAATGATGCTATTATATTCCGCGGTCATGTATATGCTGTATGAATGTCGCTTCAAGTTTGCAATTTTGAGAAAGTTGATCCAAAGGGATGGGCACAATATTGAGATCCTTGCGAGATAAACACATTCGCGCGACTTATATTTTCGATACTGAGTTGTTGGCACTCAATCTTTCCTGTGACTTGGTTTCGGCATTGCTCAGCCTATGGGTGAAACGATACGTGAAACCGTTACCAATCAAATAGTCCCATTCAAGTTCCTCCACTTCCAGCTGCAGGTTCCTAGATAGGAAAATTGGGCAGCTTGTGTAAAGTTCTTGCAATTGCGGAGGGATGCAAGCACTTACAACAGCAGTATGTGATCTCCAAGAGGACTATCCCAAGTATATACTGCGGAATGTACACACCAGGCTTCACACACTGGTCTTGTCAGCAGGAATCGTACTTAATTATGTAGCCCCCTATATTTAAAATAAAAACCCATTTGGTTACCCCATTTTTTAATTCATATTTTCAACTTTAATTCAAAATGCATATTAATTTTACTACATTCTCGCCATGCGTACTTTTAAGGGAGCATCAACGAAAAGTGGCGCGAGGCAACGCGAGAGTAACACCGTAAAGGCAAGGAAGATGTCTCTGTCTCTGCCCCATCCTCAGCGGCGGAATCGCTATTCCATTTGCCTCTCATTCTCCTATTTGCCTCCCAGCAACTACCTCAACACTACCATCATGCAAGTCGTTGCCTTTGCCGCTCTCGTCGCTGTCGCTGCCGCTCAAGCCGCGGACAAGAACGCCACGACCACCAACTCGTCGGCTGTCACTGGCACCAACTCGACTGGCGCTGCCAAGAACTCGACTGGCACGATCACGGCCCCCAAGGACACGGCTACCACGACCGTCGCCCCCACGACTGCCAAGCCTTCGTCGGCCAACGCCGCCGTCGCCTCGGTTGTCCTTGCTTCGGCCGCTGCCTGGGCTGCCCTCAACTAAGCGTTGCGTCTTCGTTGGAGATGGAAACTTGGATTGTACATTTAATACATGCGTTCTTTGTTGAATCACTGGTTCATTGTTCTGCCTCAAGGCGAAGCATCACGATCCAAGAGTGTCGATAGCATCGCAAGACAGCGATTGGCGTTGAGCTTTTATAAGTAAATTCTATTTCTATCGATATGCCATGATTGTCATCATTCCCATGCTTGGATTTGTTTTGACGTACGAATTCCATTTCATTGTTTGTATATTACGCAAAAGACGCAGCCCCCAAGGGCAATCGGGATCGCCAAACACAAATGCATCGGGTCACCCTGGCGAAGCAGTGAAATTGCATTCGCTATTCGTTGCGTGTGCTACTTCAACCAATGGGAGAGATCGGTTGTGAAACCGTGACCAATCAAAACACCTCACGACACGATACTTTGCAACTCGATGCTGGCTTGCGATGTTGGCTGCTCGGAAGCATTTCTGCATTTTTGAAGAACGAAGCCACACTTCCAAAGCAGCTAGCCCATTCGTATTCATGGTCACAGCAAAACACACACCCAACACTGAGGACGAGAGTCGCTCTGAGAGTGCAACTCCCAAATTCAAACGTTCACAAGTGTCTTTTTTATTTTAGGCAATGTACAATCCACAGATGAATCTATCGGAGCAGAGCTAGACACAACGCTTAGTTGAGGGCAGCCCAGGCAGCGGCCGAAGCAAGGACAACCGAGGCGACGGCGGCGTTAGCCGACGAAGGCTTGGCAGTCGTGGGGGCGACGGTCGTGGTAGCCGTGTCCTTGGGGGCCGTGATCGTGCCAGTCGAGTTCTTGGCAGCGCCAGTCGAGTTAGTGCCAGTGACAGCCGACGAGTTGGTGGTCGTGGCGTTCTTGTCCGCGGCTTGGGCGGCAGCGACAGCGACGAGAGCGGCGAAAGCAAGGACTTGCATGATGGTGCTGAAGTAGTTGCTGGAAAGGCAAATGGAAAATGATGTGAAACGGAGCTGGCGATTCGTGCTTCCTGCCTTGGCTTTACAGAGTTGCGCCAAAGGTTACACATGTGGTGGCGGCCAAAGTTACACACACCTCTGTCGTTGAGCTGCTCTATAAAGTCCGAATTGTATACAGGATTAAATTATTCGCTCTCCTAAAGGTCAGGTCTATATACTCAGAATTTTGAAAGAGTTTATATATGTTTCAAATATAGTCCTCGACTTGTGCTTATTTTATATAGAATATTATATATCACATTGCATATTCAACGTACTTGTAAGTAACAGTAGTCGAATAAGTACGTCAGTGCGAGAGAGCTCGCGCTCTGATTGGACAATTTTCCCGCTCATAGTCATCCGGCCATGCACTAATTTGAATGCTTCGGCGGATTTGTAGAAGGGTATACGGATTTGAGTGATCAACGTAATGCCGAGATTCTTCAACCATAAAAGACTAACTTCGTTAGTTACAGGTTTGAGCGCCGGCGTGATATGAACCTCTTGGGTTGACGCCAGGCTCACATATTGCCTCGTTTGGGGGCAAAAAATACAACAACGTATTGACTGTGAGTGTTCGCTTGCGTCCGTAAAGCACACAAAAACTCATCAGACTTTTTTGCTCACCATTTTGTGATTTGCTGGTGAGTTTATTTTGAGACTAGTCCGGATAATATTACGTATTTTTATTCGTATTACTAATGATAAATAATATACTTGATATTTGTATGAGTAAGTTAATTTATTTACAATGGCCATGTGTTTGGTGAGAGTGATTCTGTGCTTGAGTGGTACTTTTGGTGAGTTATTATGCAATTAGCGCTGCACATTCCAATATCAAGAATAACTTCATGCAAAGTCTCTTTGAACGAAATATTGAACCAATCGTCAACGGCAATGACACAACAGGCCAATAATATTCACAGTGTCAAAAGGTTTTGCTACTTCAAGTACATCTAATCGCGAAAATTGGCCCCAAATCAAGAACTTTCGGCAAAGTAGCGAAGAGCACACAGTAAATCACCCGCACAAAACTACTCACCAGCCACCCCAAATGTGGTGATCCCGCTATGCTTTCCGGAAGAGTCTGTTGACAAAAGATCCAAACTCGTGATTGATTGGCTCATTTAAACCAATAAAATGGCCTCAAACAATTTAATTGGCGCGATTGGCGATCGATTGACACACCACATTGTCAATGAATTGGAGCGAAAAACCACATCGACATTGGCTTCAATGATTACAAATATCATTTTAACGCTCCCTTTGTGGCTGCCACCCCAACTACCCATTCCAAATCACCCCTTCCAGATATTTCGGTGCTGTCCAGTTAGGCCAATTCCCCTCGACCTAGTACATTTGGCATGGTAGTGACCACCATTTTGACATCGTAACTCATCAGTATGAACCCACGAGTCGACAAACACGTTCTGATCACAGAACTATGTGTGGCAACGAAATAATGGATTCAATTTCTTGAAACCTCTCGAGGGTTTCTATTTGACTGTTTTGCAGTATTTGTTTCGGAAAGCACTTCTCCTGACAGCATCAAGGCATTTCGTCCCATTCCACTTGCACAGTTGCCCCGGGCTCTCACATGAGCACAATAAGTTCATCATAAGGTATCTTTCTCCATATAAATAAACAATATTTGATGCATTGATGCAAAATTATTCTCTTTTTGACACAAAATATCGTTCTCCCACCCAATCAAAAAACAGACTCTTCTATTCGGCACCACCTCCCGTCCTCGATACTCCAGCACCGAATCAAGACCTTCTTGGGGGAAATTATTTCCCCAAGAAGATCCACGCAACAAGACCGAACAGTCGTGCTCCAATCATCCAAACACCGACTTCTTGAATCGCTTCAACTCGATTGGCTGCTGTCGCCCGTTTCTGTGATTTGATTGGATGGAATTGCATTTGTGGAACAAACCAAACCATGAAATCGAACAACTTGACGGGGCGACGACGACGGCGCTCGGCCCCGCGACGACCTTCTGAGTCTCGGTTCGAACAAGTGCCTTCTCCGGGCCAATCAGCGTCCACGCTGCCCTCGACACGACCAATCCCCGTGCAGTGTCGATTCGCCGTCGCTCGCTGCCTCCATCACCTCGTAGCTCGCGACTGCCTTCGTGCAACTTTTCATTTGTATACCCACGTAACCCACGCTTGGAACAACAGAGGTTGTGCCTCCTCGTCAGCGCCTCTCATATTTCTATTTCCTTTGCCACGACTACCATGCGATCCGTGATCCTGTTTGCCCTTGCTGCGATCGCACTGGCCCAGACCAACTCGAGCGGCGCCAACGCGACGGCCTCGACCAACAGCTCGTCCACGGCCAACTCGACAACCACCATTTCATCCAACTCGACGAAAACGAGCAACTCGACGTCTGGCAACGGCACTTCGAGTGGCAACAGTACTTCGTCTTCCAGTGCCACCAAGAGCAACTCGACCGATAGTGGCACGACCGCCACCGGCACCACGGCCCCCACGACCGCGGCGCCCACCACCGCCAAGCCCAACCATGCCAGCGCCGTCGTCTACAGCGTCGTGTTGGCGTCCGCTGCGGCCTGGGCCACCGTCCAATAGATGGCGCCGCCCGTCAACCCTACCCTCGTCTATGCGTGTATAGTGTAAACGCCCCACCAAATCGTCTCGTGTATAAAGACGAGGGGTGCATAATAAACGAGGTGTGACGAGTATATGGACGTGTGTCAGGGGCACTGGTTGGGAGTGATGGGAGCGCGTCCAGTTTGGAAGCTTCCCGTTTCCCAGACTCGAAAATTGCAAGCCCGATGGTCGCGTGTGCTTTCTCCTGCACGACTGGACCGACACTCAACGTGTCATGATTGGCTGTTTTGTGAAACCCCCAACCTGTTTCAGCCAATCAGTGCTTGCAAACCTCTGACGAACTGACAAGTGAACTGGTTGGATGGAATCTTGTTGAGCAATCTTCTGGGTCATGCTTTCTCGTGATATCTGCCAAGTGCACACAGCCAACTTGTTCGAGTGTACGATTTCTCGTGCTCAGTATTTTCTGACACGTTAAAGATCCTTCCTCCGTTCGGATGAGATCCAGTCACAGAGGAGATTTCACATGGCGATTACTGCGTCGTTCGGACAAAGTTTGGCAACACGTAGCGAGATCTTATCTTGCCTTGCCAGAGTGACGTCCATTTCGACCACCCCAATCTCCATCTCGCACTGGCCCCACCATCTCGCCTGATGTGTTGACATGCTCTTCAGTGAGGTCCTGGCATGCATATTTTTGTCCTTGTTGACCGAACCGGTTCCCGACCATTTCATAAATATTAAATGCAATATTGCTTTGATTTTGCAACGCTTTCTGCTGCTTAGCTCGAGAGTCGCTCGAAATTTAAATTTGAAATCTTGGGACGAAACGCTGCGCGGCGGCGCTGCCGCTCAAATACGGCGTGGTGACGTATTCTCGCATTCTCGCATTTACGCTCCAATCCTCACACGATGCAATTCATTGCCCTTGCCGCCGTCGCCGCCACCGCCGCCGCCGTCACCAACAGCTCGTCAGCCAACTCGACCAATGCCACAGCCAGCAACAACGACGCTGCGTCCGGCACTGCCGTGATCACGGCTTCCCCCATGCCTGGCTCGACGCCCGCGACGACAGCCAAGCCGTCGTCGGCTTCAGCCGTCGTGTGCAGCGTCGTGCTGGGCGCTGCTGCGTGGGTCGCTATCCAATAAACAAGCTGCCGTCGGAAGTCTGCCTCTGTTAATCCATAATTTGTTTGCCTCTTTTGCTGGTTGGCACATGCCAATGTGGGCGACGTAGAAGACAGTCTGGACGCTCACCATGCCCACAAACCGCAGGAGAAAACTGCATTGGTGTGGTGTCCCAGCTCTCAAAGCAACTTACAAGCAAGTTCGCTGTGCATCAAACCCTTCGTTGTCCCATGTTTTGGCACAAATAGTAGAGCTGGAACATCAAACTCGCACAACCTCTCTCTTGACGACAGTCCCGTTCAATGAAGTCCATTTGTGTCGGGTATACAACAGTCAAATGTGGCTTCTACAATGCATCACAAAGTCACATATTCCATCGTCATGACGGCTTTCAACTGCATGCGACAGTGGCGCACATCCCTGGTTGCGCCTGCGACTGTGGTCTCCATTGCTGAAGGCCAGTCTTTTACACTTGAATCGAGAACTGACGTTGACGTGCTTGGTGATGTTTGGTTGCACAACACGTCCCCGTAAGGCATAGCGCCACTGATCACTTCGAGCAGCTCCATGTGTGACGCCATCTCCCAGCCATGCTCTGTGCTTGCAAAGGAATTGTTGGCGCGTTGAGGTCTCAGTGTCGTTGAAAAAAATGGTGCTTGGGTCCATCTGGTGGGTTTTGCAATCTTGAATTCAACGTTTTACTGTGACGCAAGAAAACCATGAAAAAAGAGCCAATATATTGCCAAAATGAGTGGATCGGACTCGAGATTGGCTCGTTTTTGGGCTTTTTTTCCGTGGTCGTCGCTGCGAATCAATAAAACGTACTACGCAGTTGGCTGCGGTGATTGTTGATATGCCAGGTGGTGTCCACCGTCAGGTTGACCCATACAAAAGGCCATACCACAACACGGCACATCGCCAACCCGATCAACAATTGCGCCTTGCGACACACGCCATGGCCCCGTCCACGCTCGACCCCTTCTTCCAGCCATCTCGTCATTTTCAAATTCTCCGCCATCATGCAATTCACAACCCTCGCCATCGTCGCCGCCGTCGCCGCCGCCCATGCTGGCCATGACCACAACGAAACCAACTCGACCAACTCGACTGGTGCCGCCGTCGTTGTCGGCAACGCTACCAAGCCTGGCAACAAGACGTCGTCGTCGGTCATCACCGCCGCCCCCGTCGCCGGTGCCACGACCGGCGCCCCCACGACGGCCAAGCCTTCGTCGGCCAATGCTGCTGTTGCCTCGGTCGTCCTTGCCGCCGCCGCGGCCTGGGCCACCGTCGCGTAAATGTGTAGACTTATCTAATCCACAACACCAGTTGGCTGCAACAACTCGTTTCGATCGACTTGCGTCGGCCCAACGGCCAGATTCTGGAGAGGGTATCGCGAGCAGGAATGTGTAGTTGTGCACATAGGCCAGCCATACCAAATCAAGGACCAACGGTGGAATGAGAGATGCCAGTAGGCTATACTCCACGGTTGCTCTCATGCAGCAGCATGGACAGGAGAGGCGCAACTGGTAGATGCGACGACGACCAAGGAAGTCGTGTCACCTGCCATGCCTCATGCTTGGACGCCGCCCAATGAAATACATTCATCGACGTCGTCATACAAGAATTGCAGACTTACGTTGCAGCATGCTGTCATTTCGACTTGATCCAATTCCGCGAACGATGCGGTAGGCGCACGCCTCGTTGTGGTGAGTCCCAAGTAGACATACCATGGTTCATGAAATCACCATATTGCCACCCTCGTAAAGCCAACGAGGGACCTTGTAAGTGCACCTTCACAGCCCAAATAGTATGAAAAGGACCCTTGTTGCGCGTTCAGGTCTACACACGGCCAAGTTCATTGTTCGCTCCTTTGGTCACTGGATACGAGCTTGTTGAGTTCTGTCGACTGCCCTCACCTCGCTACGTGGAGTCCAACAGGGTGGACGTCCAAATGATGCATCGATCATTGAGAGGCTCGCTGTCGCGTTTCGCTGAGAGCATTCAAAGGGTCATCATCCCCTCGCTTGGTTCTCACCAACACTCGATTCTTCACACGACGATGTCGATTGAGCTCTCTATTTTCGTGAAACGGCGCGATTGACCTGTCGTAGTGCCACGTCATCCTGGAAGAATAGCATCTCGACGATCATGCATCGTCACGTTCCGCTGCGAGACATGCTGGTGAAATGCGATCACTGCGGTGACGACCCACCACCTCGACGGTGGCAGAGTCAACTGGCATAGCAGACGGGTGCGGCCACTTCCTTTACAACAGTAACAAGCCCAGCGCTGCTGGTTTGGCCGGTGGCTAAACCAGCAGCGTCTGTGTTTGGCTGAGTCGAAAAGATCAAGACTGCGACAGCGAGTGTGGTGCGTAAAATGTGCTCAACACCAGGTAATTTGCTCCACGCTGGTGCTCATGACATCGAGTTTGAAGCGTCTGGTTCCACCTGTGACGGTAACAATCGAATTCCAACCAATCAATCGTACATCTTCAAAATCCAGTGATTTGATTCGATCAATTGTAAATCATTTCATCAAATCATATTGTTCTCCTGTGTCAGGTGTCGACTCACCGTGCCGGGACGTTGAACTTGCGCAGCGCTTCTGCCCCTGTTGGTCCTCGTTTCTCCGAAATGAACCCTCTTCCAGGCTCAACTTCCGAATCCAAACCCTCTTTCGATGCGGGAGAGCGCATGTTGCACCCGTTTTTCGGCTCCACGTGGTCAAGTGTGCAACGCAGCCACCACCAATGCCAAGTCGCCCAGTTTCAAACTTCACTCACACCATGCAATTTACCGCTCTTTTCGTCCTCGCTGCCGCCGTCGCCGCCCAAAACGCGACCAAGACCAACTCGTCGGCTGTCACTGGCACCAACTCGACTGGCGCTGCCAAGAACTCGACTGGCACGATCACGGCCCCCAAGGACACGGCTGCCACGACCGTCGCCCCCGCCCCCACCACTGCCAAGCCTTCGTCGGCCAACGCCGCCGTCGCCTCGGTCGTCCTTGCTTCGGCCGCTGCCTGGGCTGCCCTCAACTAAGCGTTGCCTCGGAGCTCCGCAACCTGCACATTGTTGGCCAAGTCGACGGACAGCGCTTGCCGCCCCTAGACGCGTAATGTTGAACATGCATTGGTGATAGACATCTCAAATGTTGTGGGTTCTACACTGCGGCTTCCATTGAGCTCATAAATGCCCGTGGAGTCGTCCAAAAACAAGGCATTCGAGGCGCGGACTATGGCATAGCTTGGCGTACTCAGGACCTCTTGGCTGTGTAGTCTCCACAAGGCGAACGATCGGTTCCTCCTGATGTATGGACGATGCCAAAGCGTTTGGATATACGATTACCGTGAAGCACACAATAACTTAGCATACTTTTTTGCTCACCAATTTGTAAGCTGGTGGGTATATTTTGACATTTTCCGGATAAAATTTCGTAATTGTATTTAAATTTCTAATTATATATATTATACTTGCAATTTGTATGTAGTATTCAATTTATTTACGCTTGTAAGTGGTACGTTTGGTGAGTTAATGTGTGATTTGGGGTCTCTGGTGAGTAATTTTGAGCGGAGAGTTATTGTGTACTCTACAGACTCGGGAGATGCGGCCGATGCTGGAGGTCAAACTGAGGTGCCCCTAACATGTCAAAGGCCAGCTGGCCAATCACACGCACGTCATGGATTCGCTGGCCAATCACAGACCAGGGATCGACAGCAGGCATGTCACCCTTTTACAGGTTGGCACAAAAGGTTCGGGGTCCCCGTCCCAGACAAGTCATTGCCAGCGCTCGATCTTTCATTTTTCCATTCGACAGACAGCATGCAAATCCTAGTTCTCGCTACCCTCGTCGCCGTGGCCGCCGGCGCTGCCAACACAACGAAGCCTGTTGTGACCCCTACTGTGACTAATGGCACCAACGTAACCAAGCCAGCCAACACCACCAAGGCCCCGAATGCGACCATCGCCGTCCCCAACATCACGGCGGCCACCACCAACAACACCAACAATTCGTTTGTCGTGGACGTCGATGTGATCACAGCTGCCCCCACCACCACCACTATCAAACCCACGCCCAAGGCAACCCCTGCCACGACGGCGCCGTCGTCGGCCGCCACTGCCGTCGCATCCGTCGCGGTCCTGGCCGCGGCTTGGACTGCCATCCAATAAAATGGCGAGCGTGTCATTATAAGCATCATTTTTGTGTGTGTTGCATAGTGTGTGTGGGGTGTTCGTGTGTGTTCTTGAACCAGATCGCTGGACGTACTGCCACCGGTCGTCGACGATCAACGAGCGGCCTGCCCTTCGCAGTGAGAAGCCCAGCTACGACGGACGTTCCATCGGACCATGCTGCTGCTATCTGAGGTGCCAAGGACAGCATCTTAAGAGTTCGAGTCCCCTCGCCTTTGTCCTACCTGACAGTGCCAAATATATTGGTCGCGGCAGTGTATTCATGGTGGTGGTAGATGATCAATCGATAAATGCTTATGCAGCACCATGAGAGGCAACAGCCCGAGACCGTGGCGATGCGTGCCAGTCCTCGAAATAAGTCAACGAGTGGTGGATCTTGGATGCAATAAATAGTTTAATATTCGTCTCGACTCTCGCGCTAGAGGTAAAAGCCATCCCTGGACGAATCACTCGGGTCGATGATGACCATGGACAAGCGGCCATCGGTGGCGGCAGGCAAGACAAATCCTTTGTCGTCGTCCGAAACGACTGAACTCTCTTCGTCGGCCGCCCATTCTTCCATGATGGGCACATCCATGTCGTCGGCCCATTCCATGTCCATGGTCGGGTTCGACGATCGCAACGTGTTGTCGACGGCGGTGTCAGTCGCGGTTTCTGGCATCTTCGTGGTGCCGAGGGTGATCACATCATGCACGGGGGACGCGAGCGCGACATACGAGAGCGGCGGCGGAGCGGGTTTTCCCGACGAGGATGCCAGGCGCGCGGACTCCGCCGAGGCGGTCGGGCACGTTCCGTCGGCGGTGCGATGGACATTCGCCTTCCACTGGGACCGCCGCGCATCGAACCGAACAACGCAGTAGACGATGGCAAAGCCAACGACGGCGCCGACGCCAACGCCAATCAAGATGGTCGAGAGCTTGACGCTGCCGCCGTCGACGGACGTCTCCTGCGCGTGTACATGCGGGAGCGCCGCGGCGGCTGCCACAAGAAACAGCGCCGACGAGGAAGGCCGCCGTCGATGCGCCTGCATTGCAAATGTCGAGCGCGCGAGCCGGCTGGTTCTGGCGCAGGCTCGATGCGATGCACAACGTAGCCATGAAATGCCAACAGCATCCTTGATGTGTATACATATCTAATAAATATATATGCAAATATATACTCTTTTTAAACATTTATCTTGAAAAAGAAAGATAAAATATATGCAATTTAGGATGGACGAGATGACGAAGCCCACTCGCCACCTGGTTGGGTTCAGTGTCCCCACCGGTAGTTTAACGTTATATCATGGGTTAAACGTCTACGTGTTTTAAGAGACAGGCCAACGTAAAACGAGTTTTTTGGACTGTATAGAAAAAGCCTACGTTGTTGAAGCATCAAAGTGCGCGTTATTTACATGTTTAAACTGACCAGAGGTGATTGTCCGGATAACAAGGCCGATATATGTGGTGCATGATCCACTGGATATGATTGGCTACTGTTGAAAATGCTTGGCTTTGATTGGATGGACTGATTTCAGAGAATTTGATTGGTAGAAAATTGACCGCGTGTTCCCATTCATCCGGATACATATCCCTCCAACCGTACAGTTTCGCGCCCAATATAAATTCCAAGTCTAACCGATGTAACGGCTTTCTTGCCCCAAACGCGCCCGTCGTTACACGACCCTTCTTCGACTTGTGCGCGAAATCTCGTCCAAAAAAAGATGCCACCGCCGCGCCCGATGCGACGTGAGGCCTCCCAGCTAGATGGAAGCACGCCGCAAGGAACGCAATACGCGCCGATGAACGACGTCCCAGTCCTCGCGTCGAAGCCGAACACGGGCGGCGACTACCGCCGCAGCGCGCGCTTGGGGTGCCTTCAATTTGTCGATTCGCGGCAATGGCACTACTTCTTCATGCTGCTTCTCTTCCTCGACTTTTTTGGCAACTGCATTGCCGTGAGCTTCACGTCGACCGACAACTTTTACCAATATGGACCCAAGACGCGGATCGGCTCCCTGGGGTGCGCGGCGGTGTATGCCCTTGACATGCTCCTTCGCCTCCTCTCACTCGGATGCGGGTTCTTCCGGAACGCCGCGAGTGTCGGCGACTTGATCGCGCTGCTTCTCCTCCTCGTCGGCCTCGCGGGCAGGTATGCGTCCTTCTCGTGCGATATGACAGGACTCCCCATCCCGCCTGCAGGTTTTGGAAGGCCGACGACCCCGCCAACGTGCAAATCACGATGGGCGGGTGGACCAACAGCTACGAAATTGCGCACGACTACAACTCGAATCAAATCGAGCAGTACATTGACGCGCTCTACTGCCTCTTTGTCGCGGTCCGCATCATCCTCAAGCCCCGCGCCCGTACTTTCTCGAAGAAATTGCACAAGTATGCCAACCACGACCACCTGCGCATCAGCATGGAGAGTCTCCGTGCGTCGCTTCGCCGTATTCCCGGCATTACAGCTGTCGCTGTCGAAATGATGGAAACGGACTTGACCATCATCTGCGGCCGCAGCGACGGCGACATGAGTCGCGACGAATTGATGCAATTCCTCCAAAAAGCGCTGCTCTACCGCCCCAAGGAACTCTCGGCCAACGCATTTCTCGCGCACTTGCGCGACATTGATGCGTTGGCGCCCCACAATGTCTATGGCGCGTTTGACGTGGTCAAATCCACGTTTTGGCATTGGTACGTCATCATAATCGGGTGGATTTTTCATAATTGTTTTTCCCATTCAAATTAGGTCCAACCAGAGCGTGGATTTAGCTCTCACGACGTTTGTCGTGATTGTGTTTGCGTGCATCACACCGCTGTTGGCCTTTTTCCTCAAAATCGTCACGGATCAAGCGTTCCCGAAATACGTGTATTCGACTCCGAATTTCGAAATGAGCGACGCCGGTACGAGGGTTCTTGTTGTGGACTGGGGGTATTCAATTGGATTGTAGATTTCACGCTGCACCTGGTCGGTGTCTATGTCATCCCGAAATATAAAAATGAAACGGCGAATGAAAACAACACGGCGGTGGTCCTTCCTTTTGTGCCGGAACATTCGTTGTATTTGGGTATTGCGGGGCTCGTGGGGATTTCCATCCCGTTTATTCTGTGCGATTACGCGATGGGTACACCACCACACGATCGATGCATTTTTTAATGTTTTCACAGGCTATTTTCAGTCGAAAATGATTGCCAAGGCCACGCAGCGGTTGCAAAGTCAACTCTTACGCTTGATTCTGAACAAACCAACACAATTTTTTCAGGACCGCACAGATGGCGATTTGAACAATTTATTTCAGTCCGACATTTCGCGCGTCAATGCCATGTGGCAAGCCGTGTTTTGGGTAGTCATCACATGAATGGCGAGGAATATTCAAAACATATTGTTGTAGAATCTCATGCAGCCCGTCGTGGCCATCGTGATCGGATTCGGGTACCTCATGTATTTTGAGCCCATCATTGGGATCATGTCGTTTTCGTTTGCTGCAATCATTGCCACGTCTGGCCCACAGGGTCTTGCGGGCGACAAGTCGCAAGATTTTGGGAAAAAGAACGCGTACGTGTCGGCCGAATTTCAAAACGCCATCGCGTGTCAAAAGGTTCATTTAATGTGTCCACCGGAAGATTGTTGATTGCAAACTCGTAGGTCGTCCGAGCATACGAAATCCAAAGACCCTTGTTAGCGAAATTTGGCGGGTCCATTCGATCGTTGAAAATTGCGCAATTTGCCAAAGACTTTTGGAGCGGCATCGTGCAGATTTACATTGAATCGGCCATGTTTATCTTCGTGTCGGCCATGACTGCGTGCTTGGCAATCAAAGTCTTTTATGGCGACATCACAGCCGGGGAATTCTTTTCCAGTGTGACCATGCTCAGTCGCATTTCCACGCCCGTGACCGTCCTTGGTGGATTCATGCGCGTGGCAATTGGGAATGCCAGTAGCTTGCAGCGCCTCGATGCCATTGTCATGGAGGTAAACTCGTTGTCACAATACATCGTATTGTTGACGTAATACTATTTTAGAAAGACGTGGAACACGAAAAGGAAATGAAACTCGACACGTCGAAACCGCAGTTGCCCCGGATGACGAAAACCCTGTCGTTGAACCAAGTGAATTTTTCCTACAACGAGGACAAAGTCAACTTGTGCGACATCACGACCGTGATCAAACAGGTATGATTTCGTAATCAATGTTTATAAGTTTATGGTTTAGGGTGAATATGTCTGCGTGGTGGGTCCCAGTGGGTGCGGCAAGAGTACCCTCTTGAGCTGTTTGATGCGATTCCAAGACATTTCGTCTGGCGCGATCACGATCGACGGGCGGGATATCAAACAATATTCCAAAGCCAGTTTCATGGACCAAGTGGCCGTCGTGTTTCAAGATGGGGGCATTTTGAACGGCACGATTTTGGAAAATATTCGGTACGGGGTTGGAGTTTTTTCAATCAAAATATATTAAATAAGTTGTTTCATGGTAGATATGGACACCCGCGAGCGACGGAGCAAGATTGTATCGATGCCGCCAATGCTGCGGAATGCCATGCATTCATCGATCAATTGAAAGACAAATACCACACGATCATTGGTCAACATGGAACGACGAATTTGAGCGGCGGCCAAATGCAACGGCTTTGCCTGGCCCGAGCCCTCGTCCGAAAACCAAGGTTGAAAGCAGTTATTCCTGGATTCTTTTCTCATGTTTTTATTTTAGTTTGCTTCTCCTCGACGAAGCCACGAGCGCGCTCGACCCCGAGACGGAAGCCCACATTATTGTGACCCTTGAAAACTTGGCTCGCAAGATGCGAGTGACGGTATGGTCACACAACCTTGAATATTAAGATTTTAATCCTCTTCATACTTAGATCATATCGGTCACGCATCGGTTGTCGACGACGCGGAATGCCGATTTGATTTTGGTGTTGAACGATGGCAAAGTCATTCAAAGTGGCAATTACAGAGAGGTTGGTCCAATCTGTCGACTCTTTTCCACGTTCTATTGCAGCTCATGCAAAGTCCGGGCTCCTTTTTTGCCGAGATGGTACACAAGACCGACGACACACAAGATGGCGATCGCCCCAGTCGTCTCTCGTCAATGCACAATTTTGTGGTCGAAGATTTGGGCAATGTCTTGGACACGCATCGGGCCTTGAATGATTTCCAACGCAAACTCAGCAACCGCACGGTTGGCTTTCTCATTTCATTCCATGTCTAAGTCTCGGTAGGCCGACCACGGAGCCGTTGCAAGTGCATGGCTCGTGCGAAAAATGAGTGTTGGGCGGCAACAGAAACCGAGTCGAAGGTCGTCGCAAAGTGACTTGCTCCGGGCAGGCTCGTCGTCCCTGGGAAGCCAAGGCAGCCAAGGACACGACCGTGACAGCTACTTGGTGCTATGAAAAAATTCTTTGTATACGAGCGCAATGCATTTTTAATTACAGTAAAACGATTGACAATTGACATATTCACGCAGCGAACGAATCTACATCATGGACCCCACATGTCTTGGCCGACGATACTATCGACACATTCCATTGAATCGAGTGTGAACCCTTTCAGATCGATTGCTGGGTCATGGGACATCGTTGGAACCAACAATGGCAGGTTGATGGTCTTGGCCATAAGCCGGAATCCTTGAAATTTGAGGTATACCTTCTTGGGAACCTTCTTGGACTGGGTTCGTTGATGGCCATTGGATCGAGTTTTGGCCATGGTGGATGACTATATACTACGTAGCGTAGTGTTGTTGCCGAGATGGGAGATTGACAAATGCAATAAACATATCTCTTCGTGTCTGTGGGATATATTTAAGCGTATGACACATCCATGACGCTGGTGGACGGTCGCCCAAAGTGACTCACACGCTGTGACTCACACTCTTCTTTCGATTGGCGTCCACGCTCGCTACCGGTACAAGTATCTTTGAAAGAGTATGTGTAGACTGAAAGAGTATCTTTGGAATGAATGAGTATCCATCCGACAACATGGCACAACACTGCTCGTACCGTAAAAGGCAAAGCTCGAGATGAACTTGATGCCTGGAGGCCTCTCCAAGGTGTGGGTGTAAGTGACTTTTTGTGAGCCAAATATAGCATTACGTGTGTGCAGCGCGACAGTGAGTCACCCTTCCAGCCAGGACACCAAGACAGGCTCAATTCATTGCAACGAATGACTCATCCACGAGTCATTCGTGCGTGCGTGTTTGTCCCGCAAGTGGATGCAATGGGGACACCTTAGATGTTTCCCTCCCCTTGCGTCACCACAAACCAAGAAAACATCGATGACACAAAGGGACGTATAAATTAAAGCAGCATGCATTGCATGCACTTCGTCGATTCATGAAATCGCTCAACGACAGTCACGTCTTGGACAGTAAACCCTTGGAGCATCATCGACTCGATCGCTGCCGAGTCATCCAGTTGACTGAGGCGCAACGGCGGCACTTGCAATGTCGTGGTCGCAGACGTGGCGAGGTCGACAGGCCGCCTGCTTGGCGATATCATCGTCGGCGTTGGTTCGGACGATAGTCTCGACGGTGGTGGTGAGGTCATGGCGACACTCGTAATGGAAACACGGCCAATTCGCAAATGACTCTATGAGTCATTGGCGACCTACTCTAGCACATCCCTGACACGCGCCGTGTGGGTGCATCAAATCTCCTTCCTCGTAATGATCGGCCGTGTGTGAGCTGCACGGTGGGAACAAGCGACAAACGACTGATAGGCTGGCAAAAAAGCACACACATCGAGCCGATAAAGCGTTGGATTTGACTGGGCGTCCTCCTGGAGCTGCTGCTGGTGCTGCCATGTAACGACAAACCATAATCGTCAATGTGTTTCAAGCACGGGGATGCACCCGCTACCACCACAGCCGTCTCTGGGCATCCCCGACTTGGGTCCTACGAACCACATATGTTAAAGTGAATCGACGCCATTCAAGGTGCCACGGCCGTCGTCATCACCCCAAGCTCTGGGGATTCCATCGTCGACAGGAGGAAGACTCGGACGATTCCAAACTTGACTTCATCAGTTAACATTCGATATTGGGACCGGGAACCACACACACCTGTGGTTTTAAAGTTTGGCGCGCTCGTAGGCAGAACCCAATGACTCATGCGCGATGAGCTTCAACATGGAGAGAGTAATGGGTATGTATCGCGCGTGTGATATGTGCAGGTCCGGATGATTTTATTGTTAAACGTGTCATTCCGTGGGTGGCATATTCGTAATGTCCAAAATATTCATACAAATTTAAAGATAAATGACGTGACAGAGAGTGTTGCTGTAATATTGGATGGGTTCAAGCCCATTTTGTGTGCAATGACTCACATCGCATTGCAGATGGTGGCGAATGACTCAGTGCGTAGAAAGGGTGGTTCGAATAGTAAAACGCGTTTTGAATGGACTGGTCCGGAGGCAAGCGAATGGACCGCAACACAACACGAGCTTTGGTTGATGCGTTGAGTGAATGCATGGCTGTTATCGCCCCCGGCTGGCGGTTTCTTTGACTGGCAAATCGTAGTACAACGCAGTGTTACAGCCATCGCAAGGACAGGTGGGGGCTGAACACAGAACTATTTGAGGGTTTCCAATCCATCAGGTACTTCTGGGCTGGAATTGCAAGCCCTTGAAGCTGCACGCAACCTTGCTTCCTCGGTCAGTGCGAGAAGAGCGTTTCCGATATCCTGGTTGCCATTGAATTTCGGCCCCCACTTGATGGCAGCACGATGTACACAATGGGATACAATTAAGTTATTCGTCTTCGAATTCGTCGTCGAGATACGTCGCGGTGGTTTCTGGCCGCACGACGTGGAATTGGTTCTGCAGTGCCACCGCAGCGGCGGCAGCTTCACCCGTGTCCTACTCCATCCAATCAACTTTTGACATGTTCAGTGTCCGACGTACCGCCGACCCAAGGTCGCTTGATCGGTCGCTTGCAGGCATGTCATCCAACGAGTCCAGGTTGAGGTCGCTCGTGTCGCTCAGCAATGCGTTGCTCTCTGTTCGCTCCAGAGGAGAGTCGTCATGCACGCGGAGGACGGTCGAATTTAGATCCGCGATCGGCTCTGCTCTAGACGTATCGAGGTGCAGGGGTAGATTGAGAGTTGGATTCGCGTGAGTGGGTTGGATAGTGTGTGGGCTGCCTGGGTTCGCACTGGCGGCCACTGGGGAAGCTTCGAGTATTATTGGGCTACGTTCACTCACAACAGCCATGAAGGTCTCCAGTGCGACGAGGTCTGGTAAAACTTGGGTGTGTTCATTGTTTCGAGGGGATTCCATGGGCGGGGTCGCGACCACCGTTGCAGGGTCGTTTGTGCTATCGTCCACCGGGACGCTGGGAGGTCTCAGGGAGGGTTGTCTCTCCGACTCTTGATCGACAGTCTTGTCAGTCGTGTCTGACATTGCAAGACTCGACGGAAAAGCAGACTCAAGGGAAATCTCAACTGGGTCGGTTCGTGGGGTGGCAGAAATTCTGTTGTTTGGTCGCGCAGAGATTGGCTTCTCGGGACTTTCCTCCTCTGATCGCCGTGATGTCGTCATCTCTGTCGAGCCAAGAGAGGCACTCCCCGTGCCAGCCAACACACTGCTTGGCATATCGTCCGTTGTTTGTCGAGGCGTGACAGCTGGATCGAGAACCAAACCAGACTCGCTTGGGGGCGTGGTTGGCCTGGCACTTGTCGAGGTTGAAGAGGTCGATGGCGTTGATGTGGCATCCACAAGCAACATATTGGAGTCGAGTATTGATGCTGGAGAATGTCCAGGCTCGATAGCAAGAGAGGTGGGCGCTCCGTCTACTGTAGCACTTGTTGATTCGTTTGTTGTTGACATCCCTGCTTTGACCTCTTGTGGCGTACCATCGACATTTCGGTCGAAGGTTGCCTCACGAACCGATGTGTCGAGGATGGATTCCACTGCCACTGGGCTGGGGACTTTTTCCACAAGTTGATCCTCGTCTGCATGTTGGACTGGTGGTCTGGAGGTCCGTGGACTTGTCGGGGCACTTGGAGATGTGG
Organism: Aphanomyces stellatus; assembly: GCA_009835185.1. Classification (NCBI taxonomy): domain Eukaryota; phylum Oomycota; class Saprolegniomycetes; order Saprolegniales; family Verrucalvaceae; genus Aphanomyces; species Aphanomyces stellatus. The sequence goes on from VJMH01007244.1 coordinate 19,230, forward strand.
TACCGAGATCGGGTTCAACCGCTACCGGCTCAGTTGGTTTAGATTCCATGGGTCGTATCTCCATGTTTGTCGCTGGCACCCTTGCACTAGGTGGTGGAGATGTTGTGACCTGAGACAAGGGAGTCGAATCTGCCAACTTGGAAGTCATTGTTGCTTCAAGTTCTTCTTCGGGCTCACTAATGCATGATTCAGACACCATCGAGCCATCAAGCCGTGAGGTAGACGCCATCACGGAAAGGTCGTTCGTTGCATTGCCCGTTTGATTCATCTCAGCCTTTGTTGGATTCTGCAGTTCCAACGCCTCTTGGGCTAGATCAATCGGTTCTCCCTCCCTCCTTGCACATGGCAAACTGCCCATCACCGCGGCGGAAGACGACTCGGATGTTTCCGAAGCCTCGCCGACAACAACAGATCGAAGAAGCTCGACAACCTCCTCGGGGCGGGTACTCAGCGGCAGATGCGCGTCGTCGACAAACTCTTCGAATTCGTCGTCATAGAGGCTGGACCCCCCACGAGTAAACAGCGCGCGGACTGGCATCTGCTCGACTCGACCGTCTGCTTCTTGACCAGTCGAGGTTGGATCGATTTCTTGAGCTGTCGTTGTCGGGGTTGACGTCGTCAAGATGTCTTGGACCGAGTGTGTCATTGCTGCGACTGGTATTTCACCACCCACAACATCTTGCGTTTGATGCGATGTTTCTGGACTCGACTCACTGACTGGTTGCCTTGCACTTGCTTTGGGCGTCATCGACGGCGTCCTTTTTGCGTCTGATCCATCGTCCATTGGTTTCAACCGTGCTTTCTCCATTCGTTTTTCTTGCACGACTTCCCGTGCAAAACGTTGTCGCGCGAGGCATTGGATGTGCACGACTGCGGTCTCTTCCCTCTATCACATTATCAATACAACTCGATCTGGAGATCACAAACCCACCGTTTCGTGCTTGACCATTGGTCGATGGGTTGCCGACGACTCGCTGCTTGGACGCTGCGTTTGTAGCTCAAGACGTTTCTTATCCACAGCGTCGCGCGCTTGCTTTTGCCTCGCAAGACATTGGATATGAATGGCAGCAACTTCTTGCTCCGTCAACTATACTTGTCATGAGCTCGCTCGATAGAAGTAATTTTACCTTGGGTTGGCTCGTTGAAGGCATACTCACTCGTCGGCGGAGCTCGTGGCGCTTTTCATCGACCACTCGCTTGGCGCGCCTCTTCCTCGCTAAACATTGAATCTGTGTTGCTGCTGCATCCGACGTCTATCGCGAGAGTCGTGAGATATTTCTTTCGACTCCCTATACCCGCTTCTTGGCGTCTGGCATACTCACGCGTCGGTGTTGCTTGGCCTTGCGCTTTTGGTCGACGACCCGTTTGGCTTGTCGTTTCCGGGCCAAACATTGAATGTGTGTGGCCGCAGTGTCGGGTGATTTCATCTATCATGTCCTCAGCAAACGCTTGATGGAATATGCCAGTACCATGCTTCGCTTCTTGGCTTCCGGCATACTCGCGCGTCGGTTTTCTTTGCGCTTTTGGTCGACCACTCGTTTCGCAAGGCGTTTTCTCGCCATGCATTGAATCTGCACGGCCGCCACGTCTTCTTGTCGGCTCTAAACGCGCGTGGATTGGCGAATACACACCTCGCATCCGTACCCCGTGGTGCTTTTTGCTCACAGGCATACTCGCCCGTCGGTGAATCTCCTCTTCTTCGGCCGTGTGATGGATAATGTCTTGCAAATCGTGTAATTTGGCGTTTGAGAGCCGATGGCGCGCGGCATGTTTCATCCCGCTCTACGTTCCCAGTCCATCCACAAGCGCGTCGAGACGTGCATACCATCGCATGTGCTTCAATGTCTTTCCAGTCCTGGTCAATGTTGACTTCGAATTGTTTTTGCTGTTGCACGAGCGACAACCGCCGCCTGATTTCCGACGGCGACCGAAGCATGCCGTGGGAGTGAGAAGAGGTCATCGCGGGCGTGGCTTCCGAGTGCGATGGCTTGCGCTGTTTTGGCTTGGCCACCTAAGACGGATTCGTGGCCAGGCGGCTCTATCTTAGGCAGCCAACCTGCTGATGCACCGTGGCCGTGTCGTCGAGCGCACGCAACGCCGCCCCGTTCATGTAGAGCGTGGGGGCTTTTTCTCGGTCGAGTTCGAATTGCCGCCGCATCGCCTTTTGGGCACGGATTTTCCGGACCCGTTCCCGGGATAATTTCTGTCGCGTGGCGCATTGGATTCGGAGCACAGCCGCTTCCATGTCGTCGGCACCGACCAACGCCGTGCGAGGCTACGACTTGGATGCGACAAAACCAAATTGAAAAGATCAATACCGGCTCGACATGACGCGGCGTGGCCAGCGCTTGCCACAATTCGTCGTCGTCTTGACTCAGAGGTGCGAGCGCGTGGGTCGATTGCTTGTTCGTGGCATCGTTTGGATCCATAATGTGGCCCAATCGATTCAATATAAATTGGCAGAGCTCAATCCACGCACATTCTAACCATGGTTGAACGAGATGTCGACGGCCACGAAGTTCTACCGTGGACATAGGCCAACGCTTGCTGGCCAAACAATTGATGGATTTCGTCGGGCGTCAACGTCGCTTGGGTTTCACACGAACTCTGTGGCTCGTACAATTTCAAGTGCAGCACGATGGGCGGCGATTCGCCCAAGAAGAACGTGACAAAATAAGTCAACCCGTGGTGCACCCACGACCCGCTGTACAAGATTCGCTCGTCAGGGTCGGTGGAATCTACAACGCACACACTCGACCGTGGACCGACATGGATCTCAAGTCGTACCATGCACGACCAAGACATCCGCCCCTCGGTTGTCTCTTGTGTCGTCGGTTTCCAAATACTCGAGCAGGTCGGACTGATCGGTCACATCCACATGAGCCGGGTCGTGCAACGTGACACTTGATCGATGCCCGACGCCCTTGGGTTGTACCTATCGTCGTCGTCGTCGTCGTCAACATTCGCATGTCCATTTGTGTCGTACCGCGTCCAAGACCCACGCACAGAGCACCGCCGCGGGTTTGGACAGAGGTAGTAAATAGGGCGGCCTGAATTTTTCATTCGCGACAAACGGTTGTAGGGCCTAGAAAGTACACGTCGTCGTTGTCATGGACACACACATGGCAGTGTACCTTCAATTTAAACTCGGCCACGGGCGGGCCATGGGAAAGCGCATGTAGCGTCCGGAGAAGGTCTTTGCCCGTGGCGAGGATCGTGCGTGCCGTGGCCCAACTCACGTCCTTGGGCACGAGGTCCCCCGGGGTCAAGAGGATCAGGATGGTTGCTGTGAGCAGCGCCACGACTTGGGGCGGTGTGTCGATCTTGGCCAGCGCTTCGAGCTCGACGCTGGAGACTTGCATGCCGTGGACCGTCAAGATGGCCGGCACCGCCTTGCGTTTCTTGGGCGGGCTCCTCGCTTTTGGCTAGTGGTCGGTCGTGACAAACGATCGATACGCATAGAAGACCGACTACCGGCAACGTGGATTCGGGTTTCGGTTTCATCTTGTGGGGTTTTGGATCGGCGCTCACGCGGGGCTTGACGTTGGCGTACTTGGGATTGGTTGTGACGGCGGCACTGTGCAGCGCTACCACGTGTGTCGAGCCACACTCACAAAGTGTTGAATCGTACGTTGGGATGACGGTGCTTTCTTCTTCTCGTCGTCGTCGTGCACATGGTGAAGCAAGTCCTTGAGCGTTTCGGGCGGTTCGGCACTCAAGGATGGCAGGTACCCCTTGCGCTTCATGAGCGGCGACGAGTCCATCACATGGACGCCCGTCGAGCTCTCCATGGGCATCGTGAGTTGTTTTAGCTGCAGTTCGGCCCGCGCTTGCCACTGTTGGACACGGTGCAGCTTGGAGGCGTCCGACATTGGCTTCTAGTATGTCGCGTGGGAGAAAGAAATGACGGGAAAGATATACCTCGGGCGGGGACGTCGGGCCCATAGACGTCGACGCTGGGCCCGTCTCGTCCACGTGGATGCAACACCAAATCAAGAACGCATCGGCTTGGGCAAGCGCAATCGTCTCGGACTATCTGGTGGTATGTATAACACGTCGGAGAAAGACATACGGGTGTGTCTGGGAGGCGCACGGGGGGCGGCGACGCCATGTACCGAAACGCGTCCAAGTCGCGGTCGGCGATGGATTGGGGCATCATAAACGGATTGCGGATCATCGCGCGCGGGGCGACCCCCAATGCGTCGGCGAGGACCGGAACCTATAACAAATCAACGACGGCGCGTTCGTTGCCATGGCCGACCTCGCCCAGGAAATTCAAATCGTCGAGCATGCGGTGGATATAACTCGTGCCATTCCAAATGTAGGCGCGGGGAACGGCCAACGTCTAACGACGTACATGAAATACAAGGCGGTCGCGAAACACGCACCTGGTACCACCGACAGAGCGCGTCAATGACCGCGAGCGACGACTCGCGCGTGTGGAGGAGCAGCGTGAGGACGGAGTTGCCATCTTGGGTGTGCAGGGACGTGTGGTCGCCGATGCGGATCTTTTTCATCGTGCCCTTGAGTCGCGAGAGCAATCCTTCTCGGATCAAGATGGCCTTCATGATGCGGATCTCGTCTTGCGGGTCGCTAGATCGCCCGATCACGCCACCATAGGAGAGACAACATGTATATCTACGTGAGAGGTTGGGGCTGTTGACATCGAAACGCCGCTTGGAGATGACTGAGTGTCGATTCGTTTGGATTGTGGTTGCGCCACACATCGGCGTCGAGGATCTGACCGGCGCTCGCGCTCGATTGCAGCAACTGCAACGACGACGACGACATGTGAGACGAAAACAGGAGACGGGAAAGGACGAGAGACCTGTTTTTGCTGGTGGAGGGCTTTGATTCTGTTTTGCGTGTAGCTCAATGTTTCTTTGAAGTCGCGAGCGGGATTCGAAAGCCCGTATTCGGCGGGAAAGGACGTGTTCCAGCCAAACTCGCGCCTCTGCGTCGGATTGAGCCGGAAGCTCGGCTTGGGGGGTTTCTGCTTGAGGCTGGATTTGGTTGTCTTTGCATCGCCTGTCGCCGCCGCGTCATGTTTGCTCCACCCCATTTCTTCCCGCGTCAACGCTGCATGGGGATGAGGCGTCTGTCGCCCAGACGACGAAGATGGACTTACCGTGGAAGGGATGGGTGACCGGGGGACGTGCCGGAAGCTTGTTCACGATACTCTCGTGACTTGCGGCGCGGTTCATCCCGCCGTTCCGCGGCCGCAGCGGGTAGTGCAGCGCCGCCATCCCGCGTAAATTTATCTCGGAAACGTCCCGCGGGTGAAACCGGCGGGTCGAAACGACAGGGAGTGCTAGTTGGGAATGTTTGTAAATATATATTTGTGCGTCCAGGACAATATGCATTGAAAATATTCTAATAATTTCAAAATATTGTGATTAATATTTTGGCGAAAATATTGCATTTCTTGTCGGGAAAAGCACCAAAAGGCTCTGTAAAAAATATCGTCGATTGGACTTTAATATTTGCCAATATAATTCATACGGGTCCCTCGTCATAAATTTATTTATGACGAAATATATTTGCCAATATAATTCATGCGGGTCCCTCGTCATGAATTTATGAAAAGATATCGGAAGATTTTGACAACGTACACCATTACAGCCATCGAGCCGACGAAAGCAATCGATTGCAACGTCGGAAGTCCTGCATTGGAGGCCCCATGAAGAGTGCACGAAGGACTTCCTCATTTCCTGAACTTGGAGAGGTTGCTTTCTTGGAGGCATGCATGTAAACTCGCGACCGAACCTCGCTCACACGCTGGCTGCAGAACGAACGAGCCAGCAGTGAGACAGCAGACATTCGGTGGACAGATGCCGATTTGCCCAGTCTCATCCGATCGAGGTTGTTCTCCATGGCGTGCAATATCAATTCCCCCATGATCACGCCCACGGCATCAGGCAGCAAGACGCGCTTTCTCCTTCATCCGGGTCTCTCGCCGCTGCCGTGGTGGCAAGACGATTGTCACACAGCATTTCAACACATCCAGACGGGGGTAGTCGATAAAAATCCGTTCAGTTGAATCAAAATTGACCTTATAACAAAATTAAATACTTACAAATGTAATAGTTTAGAGCAAATTTGATTCTTTCGAGTGTCTGTGGGACCCCCCATGCGTCCAGAGAGGTGAAAATTTGAAATTTGTCCCAGCTGTTTCGACGTTGGTTTGTCCCTCGTCCAGATGGTGGATTTCAACTAATAAGCACATCCGAAATAGATTCACGATTTTGTATTGGTTAATTATTAGCCAATAATAGCGTAATACAAGACTCGCTTGGGATAAACCATCGTCGGAGGCTCTCGAGCGCAATCGGATTGCAATTGGCGATGCCAAACATCCAGTCCAGTCACAGTCTCTCTCAGGCACAGAAGAGAAAAATGGGCGCGACGGGACAGAAGGTTCGCCGCTCACCGTCGTCCATGCAGGACGAGAAGGACAACACGCCAATGCACGCGGGGTTCACCGCCGTTCCATCAAAGGAAGACCCCATCCTCGAGGAATCGTACCGCAGCGCGCGCTTGAGTTGCCTCCAGTTTGTCGATTCGCGCAAATGGCACTACTTCCTCATGTTCCTCCTCTTTGTGGATTTCTTTGGCAACTGCGTTGCCGTCAGCTTTACGTCGCAGGACAACTTCCACAAGTTTGGGCTCAAGGCACGACTCGCGTCGAGTGGCTGCGCCGCGTTCTACGTCTTTGACATGTTTATCCGCCTTACGTCCCTCCGTGCCGCAATGTTCCGCAATGTTCCGAGCGTCTTTGATTTGCTTGCGCTTGTTCTTTTAGGGGTCTCTCTTTTCGCACGGTGAGCAAATCCCACACGTTCTTTTGTTGACACTGACTTCCTAGGTTCTGGAAAGCCGACGACCCAAAGAAAGTCTGGATCACGGAGGGAGGGTTCATTGACAAATACGACACGATTCGATCGTACAAATCGAACCAGATTGAGCAGTACCTGACCGCCGTCTACTGCTTCTTTGTCGCGATCCGCATCATCCTCAAGCCCCGCTCCCGCACGTTCTCCAAGAAATTGCACAAATATGCAAACCACGACAACCTGCGCATCAGCATGTCGAGTTTGCGTGCGTCCCTCCGCCGTATCCCGGGCATCACGGCGGTGGCCGTGGAAATGATGGAAACGGACTTGGTCATCATTTGCGGCCGCGACGAAGGCAACATGAGTCGCGAAGAGTTGATGCAGTTCCTCCAAAAGGCACTGCTCTACCGCCCGAAAGACCTGTCGGCGAATGCATTTCTGGCCCACTTGCGTGACATTGACGCCCAATCCAACCATGCCGCCTATGGTGCGTTCGATGTGGTCAAATCAACGTTCCGCCACTGGTA
>VJMH01007246.1:0-62032 GCA_009835185.1 Aphanomyces stellatus
CGGTCCAATCGGCAGCCAATTTTGGTTCGCTCATGCAACACACCGACCTCAACACCATCGAAGCAGCCATTGTGAGTCTGCGCCACTCGGACGGATGCTCTGTGCCGTGGATATTTTCCCAGTATTGCTTTGTCGACTTTGACCAACGGTGGCACATGGCCAACAGCGCCACGCGACAAGCGCGGTGCCAAGCCATGGTGGCCAATGGCGCAGTCTTTCTCGAACCCGCTCTCCGCAACATTGACTTCAATGGCTTTCATAGGTGCTGGGGAACTGCCTTTGACGTCGCCATTGCCAGTGAAGTCAAGAGCACCGATGCTGGGCGATCCTGGCTTGCCACCATTCAATCTCACGACCTCGACGACATCCCAGTTGAAGTCGCGTACTGGCAAAAGTACAATGTCGCACGGTTCGAAACCCAGTGGCAAAACTTCAAACGGATTGGGCTCGTCAACATGTATTCGGTGTCCAATATGTTTGGCACGCCGTATCCGTTCACGCTTCAGTACCAAAATAGTTCGTTCCGCATGCACAAGGCCACGTCGTTGAAGATGTACTGGGGCCTCGCCAATGATTTCGTGGCTATCAGTCACAACACGAGCGGAATTGGGGGTCGCAGTCTCGTCCGATCGAGTCCTGTGTTTGCATTTGCCAACACGTCGCTCGAGTCGGTGCTGCGGGCGAATGGCACGTTGAAAACTCCCTTGGGAAATGCTCTGACCCTCGTGGCGACTCTCTTGGGTCCATTTGGCTCGGTCGACATGCACTATGTTCCATGCCCACTCGAAGCCAAGCACGCAGTTGAGCAAACTTTGCTCGTTCTGAGGCAGACATTGCATCGGGGGACTTTACTCGCTCAGGAAACCTACTCCGAAATTACCAATCCGTTGAACAACGTGGGTGTCGCACCAAAGGCGTGGACAGATGTGGGCTTTGCCGCGGTCGGGGGCAATGTCCTTTGTGGCGAAAATACTTTTGCGTCGGCGCTGCCCATCTCACTTGGCATGACAACGTTGACGTCGTGGGACATTGCATGCAACCCCTTGGCCATCTGGGCCAACTTTTATCTCACGCGCGAGTCCTTGGTTCTCGCGGCCATTCTCTCTAACCTGACGACGCCCAACATGGTTGAAGCGACATGTGCTCAAAATTCCCCCTACGAGCAAATGTGCCTGCAATACCTCAACCAAACCGTCGAATTTGTTGCCACATACATCACGCGTCAGGATGTTGAAGCCCTTGGCGATACGATTGCCCACACCACGGCCATCATTCAAGCCCTCAACATCAGTCTCGTCCAGTATGGCATGCTCGATGCCCATGCCCCCGTTGTGCTCTATCAGCTCAACATCCTGGACCCAACACAAGTCGAATTTGCCTTTTTTGCCTGGTCCATGCTCGTGGATTGGACATTTGGCACCCGCGAAGTTGTGTCCTTCACAGGTGATGCTGGGTCCATGACGGTCCTCACAGAGTACCTCCCGCCGCTCCACCAACCTGTTAATGACAGTGAAAACCAAGTCCACTTTTCACTCTACCTTCGCAGCACGGTGTTTTACGTCACGTATGCCATGATTGCACTCGCGGCGTTGGTGTTGCTCTACTCAATCCTCAGTCGCGGGTCCATTGAAGTGCGGAACCTATTCTTGCTCGAGCGCGTGGGCGGCATCGTATGGATCGGTCGTCCGCTTTTGTTTGTTCGAAGCATTACGGCCATCGGGTTACTCTCCACGAGCCTCTTGGAATTGGCATCATCAAGTGGCACCCTCTCGTACTTTGTCGAGGCCAAGCCACCCGTTTTCAAAACGCTGCTCGCGGCCAACGAAGTCGCGTGGCTCGTCTCAATCGTAAACGACATTGCGATTGTGGTCACCCACGACTTTACTTACCACTACACGCTCTGGGACAGCATCGTCGTGTGGCTCGTGACGGCGACACTGAGTTTGGCAGCGCCAGTCCAACACACTCTCACAATCGCGAGGCAATGCACCCTCGCCCAAATCGATTTCCAAGTCGTCTGTGCCAGCGGAACTCTGACTATCGGACACGCCACGCGCTTCGTGACACTCGTCGTCGTCGTGCTCGCGATTAGTGTGGGCTGCTACCTGGCCGCGCGCGTGATGTTTTGGACACGCCCGCGTCGCCTCGTGCCATTCACGTCCATCTACCTTTACAGCGGGGCCAAGTACCTCTATGAGCTCGACAACTGGATCGTGGACGACGTCTACTACATGGACCGCGTGTCGGCAGTCTTGAACGGCATTTTGACGGTCAAGTGGCACGGCATCCTCTACGGCTTGGACGTCAAGTTGTGGCGCACTTTTGAAGTGGACCTGCCACTAGACGGCGGGCCCCGTGCCAAGTTGATGCAAAACGCGTTGCCCATTCCCAAGGCACCGTCGCTTTAGCATCGTGTAGCATCGGCGAGCACGCGTCGGGCTTGTTTGTAGGTTAGTTACTGATATATATCTATTGAATGCATTTCCTCAAACGAGAATTGCGACGGGTTGCCGGCGAACGGGGTCGCAACCATGGCGACCCAAGAGATAAGGTGTATTTATGGTGTCCACTTGTGTCTTTTTGCACTGGGAAGGCCACATTTTACAACTGTATCCATTTGGAGAGGCTGATGTCCATCAACATCATTCACTACCGTTGCAGTTTCGAAGCGGTGGGTCACGGCCATCATCGCAGCACGATTCAAGTTCACGCAGGTAGTTCACACTCAAATTGGATTCGTTCCTCGCACGTGGTCGAGATTGTCAGCTGCGACGTGGCATTGATGTAAATCCACGGCGTCGTGTGTGCCACGACTACTCAATGTGGTTCTCTGGGTGGAGTGTTGTTTGGCTCCAAGCCAATCCACTTTGCTTCATGGCCGGTCCCAAGTATTGTCGCGGGCGACGTCACAACGCCCCTTGACGTGGCCTTGGAAGATGGATGACAAACAAAACAGGCGTCGAGAATACGAATCGTTCTACCATTCCTGAGTTTGGCGACATGCCTTGGCGGTGCCATGGCATAACATGTCTGTGTCGACACAAAGATTTGGCTGTGCATTTTCTCTCGACTTGGGGTTGGTGTCCAAGCTCTCCACTTGTGGTCGCCTTTTTCAAGGCAGATTACGCGCTGTGGATGATGATATGCTTGTGATTTGACGGGTCCGCGCGGTTGAAGGGGGGGAGATTTTTAGATCTCCCCCCAAAAATAAAGAAACTACCAGCAGTGCGAGAATCCAGCATGGACAAACATTGACACTGAGCTCAACTGGACCAGCGACCTCATGCGACCGAACGCATTCAAGTTCATCCGCAGAATGGATGTGTCGTCACCTCTGACGATCTGAATTTGGTGGCCGTCCTCACTCCTGGGAATTGAACACCTCTTTGAGCATCATCCCTTCATTCCAGCATGGAGAAATTCCCATTGCATGTGCCAGGTTTTGTCCCGTCGGAGAAGTGTCGCTTCCGACCACCGCATCACCCGGCGACCGCGCTGCAGGTCGTGCAGGTTGTTGAAAAAATTCCCCTAGTGATATTTTTGTTTAAAACACCACTTGTATTTTGTAGGGATTTTGGACCTATTATAAAAATCACGTGGCGTTTTCACTTTTGAATAAGCGGCTGGCGGACACGACAGACACTATGCTTCGTTCGGCCGCCGCAAGGGCCTCGGGTGTCCTCTTCCTCGTGTGTGCTACCGTCGTCTATGGAAGTTGCGACGACTGCGAAGCGACGGGTGACTGCACCCAGGCATATCGAGGCTTTGCGGCGGGGAAGTACTGCGGCCGCGTTGGCGGCATCTCGTGTTGCTGTCCGATGTCGGCCCAATGTGCTAACTCCCCGTTCGACTGCAAATGCCGCAATCTACCGTACCCAGGATATCCACCGTCGTCCCAGAGGAACCCAAATGACCGGACCGGCGACATCATCGTTGCGGTCGTCTTTTTCACGATCCTCTTGCTTTTCCTTGTCACCAACTGCGTCATCCGATGCCAAGTCCAGAAAAATCGACGGTCGGATAGTGAAGACACAAAGGCACCGTTTGTGAGTCGCTCGACGCTAAGGCACTCACCCGTTCACTCGCCCGTTCATACGAGGCATTCCATGGATACGCGAGATCAATCAAGTACTTTCCCAGCACAAGCGCAGCCGCCGTCGTATGGGGCGATGAATCAAACTCCATTTAATGGTATTCAAACCTCCACTGACATGTCGCTGGCGAGACTCCCCGCACAGGCTGTGCATCCCACGACGTATACCGTCGACTCGATGCTTCCCCCGATTCCCATCCACGGGAGTGGACATCATTCGTTGTACACAACAAATCCACCTCACCACCCGCAGCAACATGAAGCAGCGTCCATGACCCCGACAACGCTTCCCCCGATTCCCATCAATGGCAATGGGCATCCTTCCATGTACTCAACAAATCCACCGCACCTCGCACAGATGCAAGACGCAACATTCCCAGTGTACCAAACGACGGCATCGTCCCAGCCGTATCAAAGTACCTCAATGTACGGGGGTGGCAACATACCTCTCTCTCAATCTATCGCCCCACAGCGTCCACTGGCAGCCTATGACATGGCGCCGACCTTCCAAGCGAAGACGGTGGTCCCAAAACCTGTGGTCGGTCCATTTACAAATGGAACGCTGCAAACGAGCTATAGCTTGGGCCAAACGGCAGCCCAAGCGTCCGTGCCAAGTGCACCACCTGCTCCAACCAACAACTACTAGACACACTCCAAAAATGCACGGGCGAATTTTCTTCAGGGAAATTCTTTCCACGAAATTCAGACGTCAAAATGGAAGAAGGGTTGGTAAAAACCAATGGGCGTCAAATGGCTGCCTCGTCCCTTTTGCGGTACCAACGCCCCATTTCAATTTAACACCAGCCACGTGGATTTTTCTTGTTCTGTCCATGTTGGTGGGCCTACATGGTGTCATGAACCCGTGGAGATGATGGTGTTCATCAGAAATATATGTGATTTGCTTGGGGTATATATGGGGTCGCCTCACTCACCACACACGCAGAACTCGAAAGTAAACGTCATTCGACTGTCGCACATGAAACTGGTGTGTCCATGCACGAACGCGACAACCTTTTGACATTCCCAATACCAACGATACTCGCCATGGTTCGGAAGCTCGTTCCGCTGCTTGTACCGGTCCTTTCAAGTAGTTTTGACACATGTGTGTATTCACTCGTACCAGCTTGGTGCTTTTCTCGTCTCCCCAGGTGACAGTTTTGCTTGGAACGCAGCATTTGCCTCGTTAATTGCACAAGTAGCCGTACGTGCACTTGCCGCCAGTCGGGAAGGGACGTGGCGGGGTTGCCAGGCACTAAGCGATTGGCTTTGGTCTCTCCGAGGTCAAGCATGTTACTTTGGCTTGCACAAAACACCAACTCTCGGAACCCGCAATGGTCAAGAAACGAATATAGAGCATCCACGTGGCACATGTAAATCCAGTGCACTTCGTGCCCGGGGGTACTTGAACAGACGAGAAATGGTCGCCAGCCCCGCTTTGCTCACGAGAACAATCTATTGAAATGTCATTGGAAGCCATGTTGCAACCAGAACATGGCACCGACACGGGAACGCCGTGATCGCTTGGCACCACATTTTCTCTGCCTGTTTGACGAGCCGACAAACGCTCGCATGGGTTTCGGTTTTGACGGCGATTTGGGTGAAAGGGACAAGCGACCAGCTTGGGGAACACAACAGAAGTGGTGGGACTTTGCAGCCACCGACCGACCGACATCAACAACAAACATCCTTCGCAGGAACGACAAACTGAACAAAATAGTTACTAAGTAGGTATTCTGAATTTGTTGCATTTCCATATAAAACCATCTTGTAAACAATATATATTGCCATTTCCGTTTGCTACTTGTCGCTATTGTGCTCGCGCAAAGGTTCAACAGCACTGAATCGATTTACCATCATTCTCACCATCATTCTTGCTCATTCCCTTCTTTGGTCACTTTCCACCTCGCCGCCATGAAGTCGATGCAACTTGCGGTGCTCTCCCTCGTCGTCCTTGTCGGCACGTTCAACGTCGTTTCGGCCGACTGCAATGCTTGCGTCTACGGAGGCGACTGCAGCACTGCCTTCAAGGGGTACGCAGGTCGCGCCTGTGGCTCCGTGGCCGGTCGCTCGTGCTGCTGTCCAGTGAATGCCCAGTGCGCGGCGACGCCGTACGACTGCCGCTGCTCCGCGGCTCCAGCTCCCTACCGTCCGCCATCCTCTGGCTCGAGTGGCTCTATCCTCGGCAGCATCACGTCCTTCTTGTTCCTCGGCTGCCTCGCCTGGTGCCTCTGCAAGTGCTGCTGCAACGACAACGAACGGATTGAGCGCCAAGAGTACATCCCCGTGGCCCAAACCACGCAGTATGCCCAGCCTGTGTACCAACAACAACCTGTGTACCAACAACAACCCGTGTACGTGAGCCAACCGCCGCAGCCTGTGGTGTACCAATCCTACCAATCGGGGTATGGTGTCGGGACGGGCGCGGCTGTCGGCGCCGCGGCCGGTCTTGTGGCAGGCGTCGCCATCGGGGAAGCCATGGGTCACCACCATGACGGTGGCTACGATGGCGGCTACAGCAACAACACGTTTGCAGGGGACACGGGAGGCGACAACTCGTTTGCCGGTGACTCTGGCGGGGACACGTTTGCTGGTGACTTTTAAGTGGACGAGAATAGAGCAGATGTACAAAAATTGCCTCCCTTCCGTCTTGCATTCGGCAGTGGACGAGCGACAATAGACTAGTATGCGACGACCTTGACGCGATCGCTCCCTTGTCGTGTTCTGGTGAGAGTCACTTGGAGATTTTGTTCCTCGATGGACTTGGCATAAACTCAAACGCGAATTTTTCTTTAACGGACTCCTGCATACGATCGTTATAGCAACGAACGCACATATATGTGGGTGGCAAGCGCTCGGTCGTCCGTCCCCTCGCTCCCGACATCGCATCTTTTGCCCATGACTCGGACCTTCGTCTTCGTCTTCGTCTCCTTGGCATGCTCGTTTCCACTTGTCCGCGCGGACTGCGACGCATGCGTCTACGAAGGCGACTGCCGGGCTGCCTTCAATGGCGTCCCAGGTCGCTCCTGTGGTCTTGTAGTCAAACGAGCATGCTGCTGTCCCCTGGCTGTGCAATGCACACCGTCGCCATTCGAGTGTCGGTGCATGGATCCCTCGGTCCTCTCTCTGTCGACGCCGACCAGTGGTCCTCCATCTGCAATGCTCCCTGTGTCCACTCAACTCCCAGGCGCCACACCACAGGCCTCAAGTCCTTCAATCGACTCGATCCTGAAAGTATTCTTCAATCTTGTCGTCCTTGCTGGCATCCTCTTCATGTGCTTCCTCCTCGGGTGCTTTGACGACATCCGATTCGGCAACAAGAGAGCAAAACGAACGTATCAGCCTGTCGTCCGTGTCGAAGTTGACCCCATCGTGTCCATGCCGCCGGTGCCTTCGCAGTCACAAACGGTGACCTCATCCCCCTCGCCATCAAGCATCGTAACGACGACGACATCGTCGGAGCAAGCAGCAGTCAGCGATAGCATGACAAGGACGAGAGCAGTGGACACTGACACCACCCACGACACTGAAGGAGCCTCAAGCAGAGCCAAAAAAGATTAATTTACTGCATGTGTGGAACTTTTCAATGATGGACTGCCCGTTGGCGGTTCCATTCTGTCGCTCGGTTGTGAACAATGTGGGCGTTGGTCTCAGAATGTTGGTTCCTGATATCCCCTCGTGTGGCGTCCATTTCGTCCAGACATCCGTCTCACCAATGCCACGAGTCCTCGCGCTTGTTCTCCTTGCCGTCTTGAACGTCGTCTTTGCCGACTGTAACATGTGCATCTTTGGCGGAGATTGCCGCGAAGCATACCACGGCCATCCCGGGCGCTCCTGTGGCGTCGTGGCCACTAGAGCCTGCTGCTGCCCCCTCAACGCGCGATGTGCGTCGTCGCCGTACGAGTGCCGATGCGCGGCCCCTCCGACGCAGGCCCCTACCCCGGCCGCGCCAACCGTCGTCGAAGTGATTGGCGTCGTCATCGCCGCAGTTATCTTCTTCGCCGTGGTCATGCGTTGCTCCAAGAAACGCAAGGACATAGCACGTCGAGCTTCAAGCCATCGCGCCTACAGCCCTGTGCCAGCGCAGCCTGTCTACGTGGCTCCCATTCCCTCGTATATGCCGCCACCGCCCGCGGTCGTATATGTCCACGACACTCCCCACCACTACGAAGACAGCCAGTCGACGTTTGCGGGAGACTCGGGAGCTTGTACCGAGACAACATTTGCTGGCGATACTGGGAAAGACAGCGGTCGTGGCGGAGGCAGTACTTTTGCTGGCGACTTTTAACAACATGTTGCGCTGGAAAATATCATACCATGTCGTTGACGTCCTGTGCATTCAACCTTCAGTCGCAGAGTCAATCAACATCAGACACAACAAATGCTCTCCTTCAGGGCCACGACAAGCAACGCATAGGCAGGATGCGCCTTTCGTTGTTCATTCGCATGCATCAAATGCACTCAAGAAACAAAAGATGTGGGGTCGACGAATGGTCCTCATAAATAGATATGCATTTCGTCACGTGCGGATTTTGGGCAAACTCAAAGTGCCGCCTGCGACGTGGGAGCGACTCCATCGTGGCGGTGGCGGCGGCGGCGCGGCCACGTCAAGTTGCACATGCTGTTGGTGCTGAGGGAGGAGGAGGATGTCGGCCTCGCCGCCGGCTTGGGGCTGGGTCGGGTAATGCATCCCTTGGGCCGTGGGCATCGCGTACACGTTCGCGCCAATGTGCGCCGGCGGAATCGAAACGTAGAACCGCTGTCTTGAAAATGCCGGGCTCATGCGCTTGTAGCAAGCAAAGTAGAGGCAAAAGAAGCAGCAGAGCCACGCGAAAACGGCGACGAGGCCCCCGAGACGAGCGTGCGCAAATCCATGGGACGGATCCGGCGCATTCGTTGCTGGGGCGATGGCGAGGCTGTTGCATTGGCACGTCACGCGTGTGGGAACGCAGATGTGGTTCTCGGGACAGCAGCATGGCGCGCCGGCCCAGTGGCCGCAGAAATGTCCTGGGAGACCTTCGTATGCCGTCGAGCATCCGTCTGCCGTTGCGCAGGATGCGCAGTCGCCCAGGACGACCCGCATTGCCGCGGCAAGAGCGAAGACGAGCGCGATGCCTGGCGCCATCTCGAATGTGAGATGCCGTTCCACATATCTCACCCAAATCTCGCGTCCAAAATCTTTCCGATACAAAATCCCATATTGGTTCATCAGTTGAAGGTTGCTGCACGACTTCAATGCGTGTTGGTCAAATTCGTCCGGTATTTGCCATTGTAGCCGGGTGTTTAGACCAAATACCTGAAATACAGCACATTTTACCAATTACCTTATACAAGTGCATAAGCATTGTCGGATGTCAGGATCGTTGAGCTCGAAAATCCTTAATCAAGCACTTCACCCTACATCAAGTTGGACCAATCATCGCCAGATACGGAATTCCCCATGCTTCGCCGAATCGCTGCCTCTGCGGTCGCCCGCGCCCCCGTCGCCCGCTTCTCCACCCGTGCCGCCGGTACGACTCCTGATTCACGACTCATCATCTCATTGCTCGCATGACGACAGCTTCCCGCGTGAAGGAGTTGACATCGCATGAAGAGTACGAGAAGCTCATCGCGAATCCGGATGCCAAGAGTGTCGTGTACTTCACCGCGCAATGGTGCGGCCCGTGCAAGATGATTTCGCCCATCTACGCCCAGCTAAGGTACACCTAGGCGTTCATGGTGCGTGGGTCTGAGCACATGGTGGTAGCAATGCCCACAAAGACGTCAACTTTGTCAAGGTCGACGTAGACGACTTGGACACGACTGCCCACGCCGCGGGCGTTCGCGTACGACGTGCCTCCTCCTCCTGAGTATCATCGTTCCATGTTAGTCCATGCCCACGTTCCAATTCTACGTGAACGGCAAGATCCAACCCACGCTCGGCGTACGATCTGCATCGCCTTCACGAGTGTCGTTTTAACCCCCGTGGATGTTGTAGTTTTCCGGCGCCGACCCCAACTTGTTGCAAGTGACTGTCAACAAGTTGAAGCAATTGTAAACGAGGATATGCATGTAATACAGCAATGTGTTAGCCACGCACTACGCAAGTCTTGTGTTCAATTGTTGGTGATATGTGGGATTCGGATGACGGTGGCGCATCGGCGGCGGTCAATTGGATTTTAATTGCTGTGTCAGGTCCATGAACAACAGCCTTCCTTTGAGTTGATTGTTCAATCGGCTCTTGGTGGTCATCTAAACTGAGTCGCACTTGAGCTGCCATCTATTTTTGGCCACATTGCGCAGCCCTCGCGGCGACGACTTCGATGCGGCGGAGCAAAGAGAACAGCAATGTCCGCATGGCGCAGGCGCAATACACAGCCTTCCGACATACATACATGGACAAGAAGGAATACGAAGGTAGACATCGTCTTTGTTTCTTCGTCCGTTTGACAACCCACACAGACCCGTTCGAGATCGCCCGTGGCCCTGGTTACATCGACCCCAAAGTCGCCCCAACGAAGCGCCCCATCTCCCTCTACAAGTGCGACTCGCATGTGCCATTTCATCAACGCCTCTCTCTCTCTAGCGTCGACCGCGTCACGAGCCTGCATCTTGTCGTGCCCATTCCCACCGATGCCAAATACAACGTTGACCACGGCATCTCGTACGACTCGAAACGTGAGCCCGTCGCCGTCACCTCCAATCATGACGAGCATCGTCTTTTCTAGACAAAGGCAACGCCGCGCCCCTCAAGTCGGCCACGCCCCGCTTTGCCGAAGTCTGTTGATATCCCACCTCCTCAAATGACCATGGCCTCTAGTCGGCACGGAGCTTCCCTGGTCCTGGCTCGTACAAGTCGGAACAAGTACACACGACCACCGACGACCAGCATCTGACACACATGCTTAGTTTCGAGGCGCGTTCCCGACGTTGTTGAAAACAATCACGCCGCGGGACGCCCGACGCGAGCACATGGAGAAGAAGCTGCAATTGCAGGGACTCATGGGGGTCGTTGCGCCCCCCAATGTCTCGGGCGCACCCGAAAAAGACCATGCGATGCCGACACGGTGTGTCTTGGTCTCGTCTCATGCCTCTGAGTTGGACACTAGGCCCACGAGGAAAGCGTCGTTGCATCACTCGACAGGGAAGCGAATAGAAGGCCACCCGCTCGAAGAAGGCCTCAAGAGTGCGTCCGTGTGCTCCATGCCAAACTCCGTCGTGTGTTCGTCGCCACTCATTGCCCGCCTCACGCCCAAGAACGCATACAACGGCAGCTTTGTCAAGGTCATGGCCTCCCCGCGCTATCGGTTCGCCATGTCGCCTGGCAATCGAACGCAATACGTTGCTGACGCGTCGACCGAGCCCGCAAGTGCCCCCAGCATAGCCGTGATGGTGGTCCCAACGTCCCATGACGTGGCAGCCACAGACGCGCCACCCCCGATGCCGACGATGGACAGCACCAACCCAGCCGAGCCCCAACCTAGCAACCAACCGACATTGTCGTTGACGAGCGAAGTCGTCAAGCAAGAGATTGCGCTGTCAGATCACGTCATGACGGTGCCAGATGGCGACCCCGTGTAAATGGTGTATAAAACACAACTCTAATTGTCTTGGATCGGCGCCAGTTGTTCTTCGCCGCCGCCCGTGTTGAAACACACGCGGCACACGCGCACCTCTTCAAAGTAGCCAAACTCGGGCAGCGACATGCGGTGGTTGGTGCACCTACGGCAGAATGAGACGCCCAATCCAACGAGAGAGGCGGCCACGTACTTGCCACAAAAGACGTAGCCACAGCAGCGACAGTGGTGGCGGTTGCGCACGACGGCAATAAACTTTTTCTTGCACTGCTTGCAGCACGCCGCGTCCTTGTCCGACTCCCACACGGGCTGGGTGTTGGATCTCGATTGCATCGATGAATAGCTCCGGGAGCTCGAGGTCGGGCCGTTGCCATTGAGCGTCACTCCATTTTGAAGCGTGTGGCGACGGTGGTTGTGGTGGGCATTGAAGTCGGTCATGGCGAGGAGACTGACGTTGCGCGTTGCGTTGGAAAACGAATTGGAGAGTGTGGCCGACACCATCGAGCTCGTGTTGGTTGGAGCTTGTGGCGGCGAGAGCAAGAGCGACGATTCGTCGCGGATGTACTCGGGTTGGATGCTGACCTCTTCGAGAGGCGTATTAAAGTTTTGGAATCGAAGCCTAAGCACACCATGAGCCCACAGAGAGACACAGACACCTACTGCTGCATCATCGTAAACGCCTCTTCGTCGAGTGTCGCGGCGATCACGCGGACGGCGTCCAGCTGTCGCGTCAAGTCAGCAAACTCCATGCGCATGGACGCCAGGTCCGACTGCGCTGGCTTGTTGCCTGTGAGGAGCGCCGCGAGGCTGGTTTTCACACGAAAACTGCTCGTGCGCGAGCGCAGGAGCTCGGGCGGGGAGACGCTGGACGGGTCCGCAGCGGCGCCATTCGATGGGCTCACGACAAGATTAAGGCGACGTAGCGCTTTGTTCTTGTTGGGTGTCGTCGACGGCGTCGACGTGACACTGGTTGGCAAGAGGGCTTCGTGGTGGATTGCAATCTTCCGCGAGAGCCGCTGGATCTCGGAGCGCAGCTCCGCGTTTTTGATCTCGAGGCTTTGCTCTGGCGTGAGCATGTCCCGGAGTCGCATGAGGTCGCGCTCTTGCTGCCGAATGAGCGCCAGCATCTCGACTTCGCGCTGCTGGAGCCGCATGTGGCTAATTGCTTTTTGATGCTGACTCGTCCACAGCTGCATGAGCCGGACGCGGCAAACGGGGAGCATGGCGTCGTCCTTGTCCGTGTTGAAGAGCGGGTTTCGGTACATGTCTGTGGACGCGCGAATCGTGTCCCAGACGCTGATGGTCGGCACGGCCTCTGTAAATTCTTTGCGTTCTCGCTCGTTGTTCTTCTGGAACGTGCCGTACCTACGACGACTGAGGACACATGTGACGCCATGTGACAGACCATGACGAATAGACGGCATCGGCAATCGTCGAGAGAAAGAGCTCGTTAAATTGGAAATGCGTGGGAAACTGCAAAGTGAGCTGGTAGACGGCGTCGAGAAACTGCTGAAACACGGGCGACGACTCGTCCGTGGCGGGGTACCCACAGCGTTGGGCAAATTTGTGGCCAAAGCTGCACCAGTCCTTTTCGATCAGGATCGCAAACCCCTCGAGCGTGCGAAAGTACGGGTCGAGCATGAGTTGACCTAGTGCACAGAGCTGCGACGTGCGGTCCCAGCCATCGCTGCAATGAACGAGGACGGCATCGCCGCGTTCCAAGTGGGAGGCCACGTCAGTCGCGCCCACGAGGATGCTGTTGATGTGTTCGAGCCATCTAGCACACACGCACATGTCCGTTTCGATCCAAACACGACACGACGTGACGCACCGGCTTTTCTGCAGCGTGCTGTGGAACGTGCTATCATCAACTTGATATAACGCTTGGCTGAGTTGGTTGAACGACGACCGAACGACGTGGATGTTGTCGATGCCCATGAACGCAATCGCTACACACCCATCAGACCACTCGACTCAAATTCGTGACAAACAGGCGCAAGGAGTGCCGTCGCGGTCGTAATGCTTGGCCGACTCGTGGCCTTTGCCCGCCAGCGCATTGCTCTTGGCGTTGATTTCGGGCCGGCAGTCGACAATGTGGACAAGCGTATTGGGTTTCGGTCGCGCGTTCGTGTCGACGGCAAAAGCGGCATCGCGGATGGCCCAGAGGAGATCGCGGTCGTCCTTGTTGTGCGTGCGGAGGACGCCAGATTTGGGTTGGCTGCTCCGACACAAGGCCGCACCTGCCGCAGACAGGTCAACAAACACCTCGGGCAGTGGCCTACCCGTGCGCGGGTGAATCCATGTCAGAGCAGGATGACGTTTCTTGGACCGAAAGCGCGCCGCCTCGGCCAAAATATCATCTGGAATGGACGCCGGGACGACGAGGAAATGAGGATACGACCCGCAGAGCGCATAGTTTTCGTTGATGGTCGTTTTGCGCCACGCTGGATGCGACAGCGCGCCTTGCCGAGTAAACTCTGTGTTTGGATCGTAGCGCACGCGGCGTTTGTTGGCAGGGTTGGTTGCGATGGGACTCATAAGCGGCTGGCCGTCGCGGTGCTTCCCCACAGCGTGGCCATTGTCCATCGACATGGACGACGCCGAACGGAGTCTAGAGCAGGAGGCGGTTCATGGAGAAGAAAACGAACGACGTACAGTGGTGGAGGTGGCGTTTGGGCAAAAAGTCCACTCATTGTGATCGGCGACGCATCCGAGAGGAAAGAGGACGAGACCATGGGACTCATGCCGACAGGCCGATGCTCGGCCAGGACGTTGGCCTCTGATCGTGGTCTACAGATCTCGTCACGCACGAACATATTTACCTGGATGGGATTCGAGGATGTTGAGGTGGTTGAACGCGCAAAAGTTGTTTTCGATTTGGAGCCACTCGATTTCGCCGACAATGTGGCCAAGCATGCGGACACGCTTGCCTTCCGTGTCGCCGTCGCGGACGCGCGCGTTGAGTGTGACCGTGTAGTACCCCGCGTCCATGTTTTCGATCGTGAGTCCATGCACGAGCTTGTCCTTGTGTCGCATCTGCGTCTGCGTGAGCTTGGCGATCTTGCCCAGAGGGATCGTGTGGACGTCTTCGTGGTTGAGGCCCCGGACAGGGGTGTACGGAATGAACCAGAGGCGGAACGTCGTGAGCACCATGAGCGCCAGCACGCCTTGATTCGCTTCCGTCACGTGGAATGTCAGCGACACTTCCTCGACGATGTAAAGGATCTTCTCGTTGGACGGGACGATGCAGTCGCCTAACCTAAACGTGCAAGAGTGAGATGGAGTCCGCGTGGGTGCGCGTACGGATGCCACGTGCGTGGAATGGGCGCGAACAAGTGATTGAAGCGCTCGTTGTGCGGTGGAAAGACGTCGCGGACGTCCATCCGACGAGATTTGTTGAAATACGATGTCTCCGTGTCCTCGAGCTGCATGCTGATGTGGATCCATCCCTGCCGGGACGTACCCCGAAGGAGACGACACTTGATTGATGTCGCTTCTTTGGCATCCTGCATCAACGACAAGTTCGCGCGGCACGTCGACAAGTACTCGCTCATTTCCGAGCCCCCGTCGTTGCACTTGACCTCGATAACGACATATGCTACAATTTGTGAAGACGGATGTATGGACACATCGATCGTAGCGGCAATTGACGCACCTACGTTCATATCCCAGGATTCGAGCAAGGGAACACGCATCTCCAAGTCCCATATCGGGTTGGCTGTTCGTCGGACAATTTGGGTCATCCCGACTTCCTTGCCATCGTACACGACCTAGACACTCGTGAGTACACATCGTTTTGAGTCTTGTCGTTCGCATCTCGTACTCGCACATATGCGTCCACATGTCCATCATGCTCCGTGCTCCCAATGTTTTCTCCGCGGAGTATTGTGAGCCGCATGGCGTCGTTGATGCAAATGTGCCAACAGCGTCGCGTTCGGATCGAGTGCTATCCGGATGTATTCGAAATTCGGCCAATGATATTCACCTATATCCGGAAATTTCAACGTCAGAATCGTTACACATCAACCGGATACGGATACAAAAGGTGAATCTTGGGCAGTCGCACCTCCGATCACCTTCATGCTCGTCCGACTTGGCGTGGTGGCGGCGACACTTTCACTCGTCCATGGTGGTGGGGCTGCAACACGGTGGTGTTCTTATGTGACTACTAACTAAGTGTCTAGTCTTCTTCTACACCGACTTCAACGAAACGCTGGGGCTTACCTTGAACGGCAACTCTGCCACGACCAACTGCATCTTCAAACCCATCGTCTGTGACCTTTTCCTCGCATCATCTCCAGTGAACATGCGATAGAATGCGTACGGAGTCAACTACGCCATGGATGATGCCTTGAGCGCTCAGCTTGATGTCATTCAGGTACACTTTGACACCACCTCCATCATTGACAGCGACGTAGTCCAACACCATCGATCGCGTCGCTCTCGAAACCACCGACACATCGACGCCCACATCCACGAGCAAGATCGCTGCCGACACGGCCATGTTTGGCAACCGCGATGCCTACACACCATCCACACAGACGGAATGCCCCGTGCGCTTGCGGTGCCCATCGATGGCCAAACCGAACAGTGGAATATCTCACACCGACTAGGTTGACGGCGTCCCAGCCCAACCAAGCGTCGTCCGTGTGGTACAACGACCCACTCAACGTATTGGATGGCTTTGAAACGCGTTTTACCTTTCAAGTACGCTGTGTCTATCATTCTGGACATCCATATAGACTGGGTAGATCACCGACCTTTCCCGGCACTGCTACGAGGTCAAGGACCAGAACTTTGGTCTCCACGCGTACACAGTAAGTCTGCCCAAAATCCGTCGTTGGTCACATCCCCATTGTCTTGTTACGTCCACGGGGGCGATGGATTTGCATTCGTCGTGCATGGAAGCCCCAGCACGACGACGGCCTTGGGGCAGAGCGGCCGGTCGCTCGGGTGGGAAAGCATTTCAAACTCGATCGCAGTCGTCTTTGACACGCGTCCCTACTCGGACACTACGGATCTCTTTGTCGATCACGTCAGGTGCACATTTTGTTTGTCGTCATCGTCATCGACGGTCGCCCCCAGCATCCATGTTGCGGCCGCCAACGCGCCGCCGGTCCAAGTGTCTGTCCCCGCGCCCCATGATCTTGCCGATGGCTCGATCCACGTGGTCAAAGTGCGATACTACAACACTCTCCCGCTGCAGTACTTTGCGTCGCTGTCGGCCACGACCGACCTCACGCCGTTCCTCAAAGACGTGGCCGAGGAGCGCCGCGTGGGTTGTCTCCTTGTCTTCATGGACGACGGCATCACCCAAGACACCCCGCTTGTGGCTGTGCCCATCAACCTCGCCGTCGCCTTGCGGCTCCCCGACGACGTAGCCTACGTCGTACGTTCGTCTCGCTGTTCGAATCGACGACCATCATCTTTAGGGGTTCACCGCGGCCACGGGCAGCGCCTGGGAAAAGCACGACATCTTGGCGTGGTACTATTGCGCCCAGGTATTGACATTCAAACGACTGCGATCGTCCGTTCGTCATCGAATCGTCATTCGTTGTGCTAGCCGCCGTGCCTCGACGTGAGTGGTCAAACCGTCGCGCTCGAATTTGACTATGGCACGCAAACCAACCTCTTTTCCGTCTCGTACGGCACGTCGCTCTACCCCCAGGTCATCTTTCCGCAAACGGACCCGTGGGGGTTCCCTCAAGCGTACTTTGCACCTGGCGTCCCCACGGGCGTCGTATAAGAAAATAGTTGAAGTCCAATGTTAATGGTGCACCACAAGCAGCCACGCGGCAACGAGGACCGCAAGAATCGAGACTTTGGCGCGCATAGATGCGCAGGGATACATGCGGTCCCAGTCGTAACGCGGGCACATAAAATCCTCCATCTTGCATTCCCACGTTCCGCAGACCCCCAAGATGCTACAGAGCAAGCGCGCTGCGCGTGTCAAGTTGAAGAGAGCAAATGAACACACACGCACCCGAGTTTTGGCGGCAAAAATCGTTCGAGATGAAGCTATCGGTCGAGAGTTGGGAGCATAAACAATGTGAGCGGTCCATCGCGCCCTGGTGCATCACGTCACTCTGCACACATGCATCGCTGCACATGACGATCTCCATGTCCGACTGCAGCACGGGTCCAAACCGACCCGCGAGTCGTTGCTTGAGGTACTGAATGCTCGCTTCGCACGTCGACGATAGCACAAACATCGCCTTGCCTAATGTGCCTCATGGATGAGCGCAAGGGGCGGCAAGAACCTACCGTCGTTGGCCAAGTAGTCTGCGTACACCGATAGATCGCACGTGAGGGGCACTGACCCGCTCTCGCTTCCCCCGCTGTCAAGCTGGCGCTTGCTTGCCCACGGAGACGTCTTTGCCTCGGGCGACACGCCAAGCTCGCGAATGAGATCGCCGTGCTCGCCAACCTCAACTTCCACGCGCGACGGAAGCGCCGCCCATATGCCTACGATGCATGAGCTCACCGCGCGCGGAAGTTTATTCCTCGGACGTACTCAAGAGCAAGGCCACCCACGCCCGCATCCGGTGCGAAACTGACCTCGTCAATTGTTGAAACGGCAGGCTATGCGTTTATCCGGATTGAAGTGCTATACGGATACTTCTGAACCAATCACCATCGCGTGTGCTTGTCCGGCCACAACAAAGGCCCCGCGCAAAAAAGCAAGGTGGAGTGCATGCACATGATGCTGGAGGACGTGGTGCTCAAGGTTGTATTGAGCCCTGGGCGAGACGATGGTGGCGACACGCATGATGCTGGCAAGGGATGTCGCCATGTTACTGCAGCGCTGAATGTGTCGTCATTGCGGAAGCGCTTCAAGAAGGGCGGGTTGCAGCAGTGCGAGGTGCGATGCTGCACGAATGGTCCATGACATGATGATGGTAGACGTGTGGCGGCGGCGAAAAGAAAGCCAAGCACAAAACGTCGGCGGTCAAGTTGCTGAACGACCTCGAGAAACTCAAGCTCAATTCCGTGTGTATCGCTTGCGGCTCTGTTGGATGCCTTCAACATAGCCACGAGAAGGACCATCTTCGGTGTCGTGCCCTCTCGGACGAGCAGCTCATGTCACCGTGGTCCGACGTAGGCGCATGACTAAACACTATTGCTCGTTCAACATGGAGACGAGGGAAATATGGTACTCAATTTCACACTCGCTGTCGTCATCCACTGTTGATCAGGTGCGCCAAGTGCAATTGTATCGTTGTGTCGCATGGAAGCGAGCGCGTGCAACGTGCAATCGACAACGTCAATGAGGCGTTTGAAGACCTTGTTGTGGGGAAAAGCGGGCGCATGCTACATGCCAAAAGCGTGGACGACGTCGCGCCCGTGGGCGTCGCTGGCAAGAAACGGAACGCGAACGACGATGGTGGTCGTTCAACCAAGGGAGATGTCAACGACAGCGAGACATCACTGGCGAGTCCAAGTCCGCCTCCTTCGTCCAAGAAGAAAGATCGCTTCAAGTGGAAGGCCAAGCTGATGGAAATGGTAGCCACCGATCCGACGCTGATTCCAGGTGTACCATCTGTCGCCTGCCAACGTCGCTCTCAGTAGCATGCGTAGGGTTGGTGAATTTGGGCAACACGTGCTATTTCAACTCGACGATTCAGTCCCTCAAGAGCGTTGTCTTGCCCCTCCTTGGGGAGACTGCGACCAACGAAGAGCGCATCACTGGCGGCGACATCACGCACGCCTTTCTGTACGACATTTGTCATGCCGTGCGTCTGACTCACTCGTCGTCGCAGGGCCTTTCTCCACGACGAGACCAAGCGGACCAAGTCGAGCAAATCCAAATCCGTCTACAATCCCGGCGATCTCCTCACGGCCGTGCGCGAACGGTGTCGGCAATTCCGCAATCGCGCGCAGCAAGACGCGTACGAACTCTTTCTTGGGCTCGTGTGGTCCATGGACGATGAGCACCACGCCAAGGCAGCAGCGTCGCCGCCTCGTTTGTCGACACCGTCGCCCGACACGTCATCGTCACCCATGCAACAAATCTTTGTCAAAAGCGATAATGAAACCATCAGCTTGATGGTAAGGACGGAATGGTCGTTCGAGCGATGACAGTAACGACATGCAGGTCCCCGCCGACATCTCCGTTGTCGACATCCAACGCCTCGTGGCCAAGAAGCTCCAGCTCGATGACGACGACGTCCTCTTGACCGGGGGCACGCCATGTCCGTCGACAGAAGAGATTGCCGCGACCGGTCAACATACAAGCTTTGTGCGACGCATGTTGATGGGTTGCACGGTCAAGTACGTGAAAATTCCTGGATGGTGCATGAGGACGCATCTAGCACCGTGACGTGTCATGGATGCCAGCGAATCTCCAAGGCCTACGATGACTGTATCAGCATCAGCGCGTCCATCCCACCACCTCAAGTACGACCGTGTCCATCTCACGAATGATCGAATCGTCTAGAGCCACCACGACACGAACTCTGAATGCACGCTTCATGACTGCCTCGAGGCCTTCACAGCCTCTTCAGTCATCTCGGAAGCGATCGGGTCGGGCTACAAGTGCGACAGCTGTACGCAACCAGACACGGGCAACAAACTCCAGAGCGCGACTGTCCACATGCAACTTGCTGGCCCCCCCGCCGTGCTCGTGGTACATCTCAAGGTACGAATGACTGTGACAACCATGCGTCACAACTTGAGTTCCAGCGTTTGACAAAAGCCAAGAAAATTAGCCGCCACGTTGGCTTCGACATGGCAATTGACATTGCCCCATTTGTCGAGCAAGGTACACATGAGTCACATGTGGTCTGTCATGCTGACTGCTCAAGTAGCCCCCTATAGCCCCCACCTTCCGACCACGTATGCACTCCAAGCAGTGATTGTTCACTCCGGCAACCGATACGGGGGACATTACATCGCCTATGTCAAACACGGCGCCGAGTGGTTCCACACAAGCGACACAAGTGTCAAGCGCATTGACGAATCCGTCGTCCTCGGGGCCGAAGCCTACATGCTCTTTTACGTGCGCAACTACGCCACCACTGCCGACTCTCCCATTGAACGATGAGAAAAATGGCCAATGGATTATAAAAAATGGTGTCGTTTTTGCCACGTGCTCAACGTGCACAAGGAACGGCATGGCAGCCTACGCCGTCGCCTTCTTGTTGATCAGAGGCACGTAAGCCAAAATTTGGTTCGTGGCGCTGGCGAGCGTCAAGTAGGTCGAGTTCGACAAGCTGTAAGCCGTCTCGACAGCCGACGACGTCACTTCGCTCACCTTGTTCTGGGCCCCCGTGACAGTTGACACCACCGTCGACTTGGTGGCGCTCACCGTCTCGCTCACCTTGTTGACAGCACCATCCTTGGTCTTCAGCAAATAATCTTGACCGTCCGTGATCGTCTTCAAGAGATACGCCACCTTCTCATCCACTTTCGTGTCAGCCGTCGAGAGAGCGGGCACCAAGGACTTGTCCACTTCCGTCAAGCTTGACGTCTTCGGTGCAAATCGCTTCAAAAAGTACTCCAAAGTAGATTCGCCGTAGTGGGCCACGAACGCAATGGGCGTGAAGCTCGTCGCATACGCGTACACTTCCTTCGTCTTGGTGTAGTAAAACGACGGATGCAAATACCAAATGGACGACTTGTCCACTGCCGTGCTCAACGTGCGGGGGATCGATGCGTGGGCGTCATTCTTCGAGGTTGTTGTCGTGGCAACGGGTGCGGCGGATGTTGCCGGCGTCGACTTCTTCCCCTTGCCATCTTTCGCCTCAAATTCAGCGTTCAAAACAATCACACCAGCGGCATGTTCCAAATTGATTTCTTCATCTCCCACTTTGCCCACCAAATAGGCTCCCAATGATTTCTTGGCCGTCGCCAACACCTTTTGCTCAATGTCTTTGACAATTTCAATCAAGAGGTTTTGCTTGCCTTCGGCGTTCGCCAATTCACTACAGAACACATCCATCAGCATCAACACACCAAACTTGTCGTCGTACAGGACAAGGACTTCGTCGAAAATGCCCGTCTCGGCGGGAACAGGGACCGTCTGCGCAAATTGCTTGCCAACCGACAAGCGCACAAATACTTGGAGTCCCTTCAGACCGCCTTCCTTGAGCGAGAAGTCTTCCAAACGAAGCACTACAGCAGCATGAATGAGCGTTGTTCACCGGCTTCCCTGCGTGCACGAACCTTTGACCTTGAGGTTCCCGGCAACCATGATGATGGGCTTTTTGAGTGATTCGAACCGCCGAAAACGCAAACTGGGAAGCCCGGGGAATCTATGACCACTTTTGCCCCACTTCAACACCGTTCGACGGATTGATTTTTCATCTTGGATTCAGTAGGAGACATACAAAACTAAAGATAGACCCAACGGTCATCCCCACGCAAACGCCATTGCCAGCGACGTGTCGTCATCGCCGTTGTTCGATTGGGGCATTCGAAAAATGCATTCTCATGTCGACGCAACTGTGTAAAACACGATTGTCCCGGTGACGAAAGGTCAATATCCCAGTCACTTGTGGTATTTTTCACGGGAAATACACGGCAACTGCCTTTCGAATTCTGTCCTGTCGATGGGAAATTGGGATTTTCACCGTCCTCGACGTCCTCACGTGCCTGTTCCCATGTATCTGGTTGTAGGGTCGTGATCTCTGATTGGCCAAAATCTACAACATCGCATCAGAAGGTCTCAGTTTGTGACTCATTCCAAGAACGGCAACGTATTGACAGATTCCCAACCCCAGTGCTGACAAGCCCATGTAGACTCGGGCGTTAGCTGCGCGCGACCAGTCCTGTGACGACGATCGAACCAGAAATTGACAATGCGAGGTCATACCAAGGGTTCAACAAGCTCGACGAAATGGAAACGAAGGGACATTGCGTGGAAGTGCGTACACCCTGCCAGAAAAGATCTCTCTCAAGTTCCTTTCAGATTCAATCTTGAGTGACCCTTGGGACAACCAGCAACAATAGATTCCCAGAAATCGGTCTCAACAATCTTGCGTTGAAAAGTCAACCTTCAATCTCTCAAGCGATTGATTAATACGTGGCTATGCGCCTCGCGTCGGGTTTTTAATATGATCCCGCATTGTTGGCGCGAAATGCAAGACGATCTCTAGCTCCAAGATGACGACCCATTGCAATGGTATCGATCAACAATCACCTGCAGCGTGGCACGATTGCACTTGGCTATGATGACGATCAACCAATGTGGCATGATGTACGCATCGTCGATGTCGCTGCGTCCATCGTCTTGGCACCTCTATCTGTCTTGTCAACGTATCGGTGTCGCGCCTG
The DNA here is from genome assembly GCA_009835185.1 of Aphanomyces stellatus. Lineage (NCBI taxonomy): Eukaryota > Oomycota > Saprolegniomycetes > Saprolegniales > Verrucalvaceae > Aphanomyces > Aphanomyces stellatus. The sequence continues at coordinate 22,921 of VJMH01007246.1, forward strand.
TCCTGGGCCACCAATGAAGAGTCTGTGTGAAGATGGGCGCGCGGTTCAACTCGTCCGGTCGATGTGCACCACACGAATTCTATGTCCGCATTACCACCGACCCTGCAGTCGTTGACGTGTCAAGTGCACTCATCTTCGAGGCTTCGAGGGGCAGGTTTACGCAAATTTTCTCGACATCTGCAGGTGATCGCCGTCGACCATTGCATTCGCCTGTTGTGGTGCCATGTCGCTTTGTCGCATGGGTTAATTTGACTTTAAAACTCGGTTGACTTCCTTTTCCTATACCGTATGTGGTCAGACAAGAATATTCCGACGGTAAAGTGCGCTATTGTGACAAAGAAACATACAGCGCACGTGCTAAACAAGCAAACCAAAGACCACACCGACGCGCCTACTTTTGTGAACGGCGCAGCGATGGCGCCGGGCAACCATGCGCCGTCCACCCATCGTTCGTCCGTCCAAGCATCTTCCCGATTCCTATGAGGTTCTTTGGGAAGTCAACATGGACATTGAGGGCACAAGAGGATGCGTCCGTCGTCACCCAGCGCTGGTCAACCCGAGACCTCACGATCGCCACACAATTCAACTTCAACTGGAGCAACAAAGTCGCATCCCACAGTGTCGTTTCGGAGCCAATCAAACGCGAGACCCCTGACTCTAGTACAGCGTAGTATCGTTTGGCTACTATTCTCGTGACTCGTTTCTGATCTTCAAATTGAAGTCCACTAGTACAAGTACTACTAACAACGTGGCTAGTATGTCGATGAATCAATCGGCGTAACGTGGGGGCGTGCAGGTTGAGGCACAAAGGGATGCCGCCGTTCGCCACATGGCGTCCAATCCTGTTGATGCAACCGCCTTGGCGCTGTTTCGTCAACTCATTGTCACCCATCTATCAACTTCATGTCGACGGCCCACCCGTCTCCTGTTTATGCGTTTCGACATGGGCACGCAGGATACGACTGCTGCCACCCCTTCCACGCCCATCGTGACGGCGCTCCGGACGATGCCTCTCCAAAACAATGAGTCTACATGCTGGGGCCCTCGACGTGATAGCTTGGACTTCCCAAATTTGAGGGAGTGGTTGAGTCAACAGGTCACGACTCATTCAATGCACGTTTCTTACAGTAGCGCCCATGTTGCCCTTTCACGCTTGACCTTCAAGATACAGTATTGCGCCAACAGACAAAAGACGTTTCGATTGGGTGCGGCCGCGAGACAAGTGTCTTGTCCAATCCGATAGTCGACAAGTCGCTGATTGGCTGTAGCAAGTCCAATTGGCCAATCAAGTTCATTCCACTGCAATTTGATTCGCTACCAGTGGAATGAGTGGCATGCGTCGCCATGCGTCATGATCAAAGTTCCCGACGACACCCGCTCAAGTTGAGGCAGCGTCGGCATGAGCAGGAGAGAACATTTTGCAATCTCTCTGTGATGAATCTGTCCCCGCAGCATCTCAAGCACCGCCTGCCGACCACGACGCCCAAGAAATTGTTGCTTCCAGGAAACGCCGCCGCCGTCGCCGCCCAACAACCGAGCACCATGACCAAGAAGAAGCTCAATGCGACCGCGACCCACAGCTTCTCCAAGCACATCACGATGGACATCCTGCGTCCGCATTTTGACAAGCCTCTGGCCGAAGTCGCCAAGCTCTTTGGTATTTGCACGACCCTCATGAAGAAGGTGTGTCGCCGCGTTGGCATTCCGCGCTGGCCACATCGCCACATTCGCTCGCTTCGCAAGAGCATCCTCTCGATGGAAACCGCCAGCTCCATGTTTGATGGCGTCGACCGCACGGCCTATGACATTCAAATCCGCAAGCAACAACGTCGCCTCGCCATGCTTCTCTACAACCCCAACGCCATCGACATGGACGACGAAGACGACGACGGCGAGAACGACTCGGTCCCAGACTCAGAAACCCCCTCGGTCACGACCGGCGGCGCTGTCAGTCAACACACGTCCCCCGTCCTCAATGGACTCAACCACAGCAGCCACAGCCTCTTCCCGTCAGAGCTGCCAGCGTTGGAGCTGGAAGTTGTTCGGTCGTTTGCGCAGTTGGGCAATGCGCCCGCTGCGCCCGCGCTGCCGCGGCTTCCGTCCATCTCGACGTGGTACTGTTAGACAACATATATAGAGGGTAGGAACAACACAATATAAAATATAGTAATAGGACACGCAATAGTATTTTTATTGAAATATTGAGCCGTGAGACATGAACTGCAGGCATCACGAGGCGCCGTCGCGCTGGCGAGCAAAAGAGTCAAACCGTCGAAGCGGAACGGCGTTGACGACTGCCCACACCACAACCGCCACTGCTGCTGTTCACAGCCATCAATGGTGGCGTCTTGTGCTCATGTGTGGATATGTGGGGACCAGGGAGACATACCGCCATGCACATCGAAGTCGAGTGATGGTGAGAACGCCACAGAAGTTTTGTCGTGGGGCGAGTAACAAGGTACTCTTTCCTCAATTTCTTGCGGGGGTTGGGAGTGCGCCCCTCATTCCCGAGCTTCAATCATCCCGGACGCAATCAAAGGCCGATCATGTGGGTCGTCTCACAAAGATAGTCTGTGCTTGGCAGAAGCTGGGTTTTGCTCAGCGCTGTTTTGACAGGAGCCACGAAGGTGAATACAGCAACACTTGGAGCAGAACCAGCAGTTGCAGCGGCCTGCACCATTGCTTGCACCATGAGCAACTGCTTGCGCCACGAATTGGTTTTGATACACACGTTGCCTTTATAGTATCGTCCAGAAAAGACAACATCCAAGCACATGAGACCTGCTACATTCCCGCGGCAGCTTGCCTCGTGTCAATCTCTCGAGGACTTGGACCAGCAGTTGGAGGATATTTCGGTGCTGCTTGTGGATTTAATCGGAGATTGATCTGATTGGACAAAAATAGAATCAAAGCAAATTGATTGGTTCACTGCCCCCACCTCACAATCCGCCTTCTCTCCTCCCGCACACCGGGCAAATGCCCAATGAAAAGGGTTGGGCACGACGTCCAATACAAACACCAAGTATAAATGGATTGCGTGCCAATTGATCCCATCGTCGTCGAAACGTGGAAAGAGGGTCAAACATCATCATGCCGGAGGTGAAGAAGGAACAACGCCCGCCGCTCAAGAAGGGGCTCACGGGTGCGACCGGCCGCCGAGCGCGTCTCGACACGCAAATCTCGATCCGCAAAGCGAGAAAGGAAGATGGATACAACCAGCGCCGCAACTTGGCGGCCCAGGCGAAGGCCGAGGCGGAGAGCCGGCCGCAGGACAAGTCGCTCCTGATCGAACACCTCGCGTCGCGCAGTCAGGCCCTCCTCGTGGGTTTGCAGCACCCAGACAAGGAGATGCGTCGAAAGAGTCTCCGTGCGTTCGTCTATCTCATGAGTTCGGGCGTCCCGCCGCTCTTTGACGATGGCGATCCGCAGCACATCCCGTTGTGGCAAACCATCACGACCGCGATCCCGTTCTTCGTCAAGACGCTCGAACACACGGACGTGCCGATGCAGTCGGACGCGGCATTCGCGCTCCGCTTCATCGCGTCCATGGACCGCGCGACGCTCGTCATCGAAAGCGGTGCGCTCCCCAAGCTCGTCGTGCTCCTCCAGTGCGGCATCTCGGAGCTCCAGATCCAGGCCGCTTGGTGCCTCGGGAACGTCGCATCCGAGTCCAAGGGTTGCTGCGAAGCCGTCGTCCTCGTTTGCCCGCCCATGCAGGTCGTGCCGCACATCCGCCTCAGCACACCGAGTTTGCGCCGCGCCGCGGTCTGGCTCCTCCGCAGCATGATCGACATGACTGAGCTCCTCGTCGCGATGCAAGTGATGACGCCGCAGCTCGAGATCGAGCTCGTCACGGTTCTCGGCAACGTCATCAAGCAGCTCGTGGTCGAGAAGAGCAAGGCGTGGGCAAAAGACAATGCCGAGTCGAACTCGCTGCCGTCGGTCGCGCCGTGGCGTCTCTTTGAGCTCCAGACCGGCAAGCCCGCGCCCAACGACATTGCCGTCGTTCGCCTTCTCCGCGACGTCGACGACGCGACCGTCGAGGTGGTCGACGTGGACGTAAACTTTGAAACGGGGGAAAACGTGACGTTTCGCACGGCCCGCGCCAACTTGCGCCCGCTCCAAGCGATCGAAGACGCGTACGACGAAGACGACGACGACAACGCGGCCGCCGAGGCGAGCAACGCCGAAAGCCTCGCGCTGGACGAGAAGGCGCTCACGCTCTGCGACTCGGCGTGGGCGATCGTCGAAGTCACGCTGCACAACACGACGATCCTGAGCGTCCTTATGTCGACGGGCGTCTGCCCCAAGCTCGTCGAAGTGCTCGTCATGTACCAGTCGCCCCTCATGCTCTCGCCCGTCCTGCGCCTCCTCGGCAACATCGTCTCGGGCGACGAAGTCTTTTCGCAAGCGGTGCTGGACGCAGGGTTGCTCGCGACCATGCCACGTGTCCTCATGAACTCAAGCCGGTCGATCCGCGAAGAAGCGTGCTGGATGCTGTCCAACATTGCCGGTGGCAAGCTCGAACAGGTAGGACAATGCTTCCTGGGACCTCTTGACGGACCACGATAGATGCAAGCCGTGATGGACGCGCCGGGTGTCGTGGCGGCGCTCGTCGAGCAGCTCACGTGGGCCGAGTACAGCGTCAAGCGCGAAGCCGGGTGGGCCATCTGCAACATTTTGGTCAAGGCCAGCGACGCGGCGACGGGCGAACTCGTGCGCATGAATGTGCTCCAGTCTCTGAGCACGCTCCTTGACGAGTACGAAGACCCGAGCATCGAGCTCGTGATCCTCGAGGCGCTCAACAGCGTACTGGAGAAGGGCCAGACCGAGGGCAAGGTCGCGGTCGAAGAAAGCGGATGCCTCAAGTGCCTCGAAAGTCTCTGCTTTGCGCAGAACGAACAAGTGAGCGCGGCGGCCGCCCACATCATGGACACGTGGTTTGACGGCGTCATGGATGACGACGACGACGCGGCCATGGCGCCTGCGATCGGCGACGACAACACACTGAACTTCCAACCCGCCGCGGCCACGGGCCAAGTGTTTGATTTTGGCGCCAAGTAGGAAGGTCCCGCAGAGGCCTGCAGTAAAACCAATATACGTCATAGCGCTCGGTGCGTGTGGGTTGGGGTCATTGGAGTCATTGGAAAGAGGGGTTCGACCACAACACAACCCGGAAATGCAAATTGCCTTGGGCGAAGCCATGTCATCTTTCTGCTTGATTCAAATTCGTTACGTTGCGGCACTTTAGGCAAACACCTTGACCCAAAATGAATGACGGCCGATCCAATCATGAAAAAACACTTTCGTTTCGTTTTGGTCCACGCAGAGGCGAAGAAAAGATTGTCACACAAAGACACGGATGTATTGTTCGGTTGTGGACATCTAAAATACCCTGCTGCTATTGATTGGTGGTTTATTCGTCGTCTTCGACGTCGTCGTCATCACCATTGTCGTCCTCGTCGTCCTCTTCTTCTTCGTCGTCGTCACCATCGTTTTCGTCTTCAAACGTGTTGAGCGGGACCGAGTAGATGCGCACGACAGGCTTGTTGGGGTCCTTCATCATCACGTACTTGCCTTCGGGTTGCTCCATGAAGAGGTCCGTCAACATCTTGATGATGCCCCATGCATTGGTTTGGCTGAGCAACGTTTGCTGGGCAAAGTCCGACGGCGAGTACGATTGCGTGGCGAGAATCGTATGCGATTGGCCGTCCTTCATGTTGTTACGAGTGACAAAGCCGAGCTTCATGAGGTCGGCGCCTGCCAAGAGAGACGAGTGGGTCCATTGGGCAATCTTCAACGAGTTGTTCTTCAATTCATTGGCTAGCAACGCACCGCGCTAGAAAAACATAAGCATCGTGATAAACAAAATGGATAAAACAATCACAAGCAAGCATGAGATGGCGGCGGGACCTTTCAGGTTATTAATCTTGAAATTGTTTTGCCAGCAGTGGATCGCCCCATCGCTGGGGTGATGACCCGTATGGCGCATTGCAAATGAAAATTCCTCCTTAAGATCCGCAAATGCCACACGCACAACATAGAATCACACAATTTCACACACTAGTTTGACATGAAGAGCGGGCATCTTTCAGGTTATTAATCTTGAAATTGTTTGCCAGCAGAGGATCGCCCCATCGCTGGGGTGGTGACCCGTATGGTGCATTGCAAATGAAAATTCCTCCTTAAGATCCGTTCGACAAGCAAGACATCACACTGAATAATTGCACACACATACATCCATGGCAATACATCTCAGGTAAATCCCTTAAAAGATTGACTTCATGATACACATCAGAAGAGAACAAATGGTTCTCATCATTGATGCATTGCCACACACACCACACGCAACACACATAGGCAACCATCAAGAAGACGCAACATACCTGCGAGTCAATCTTCTTGCGCCAGTCAATTCCGCTGGCCTTGGGGTCCCATTCGTTCAAGGCAAACGTCTTGACGGTTTGCTCGACACCGCCCTTGGTCGACATCGCGTTGACTTCGCAACGCGCGACCAAGTTGACAGAGTCGCTGAGGGCCCACCGCCGGTACTTGTACGCGACGGGGGTCGTGTTGTCGGGGAACGGGTTCGCGTCAAACGTCTTGGTGTATTCAGAGGCATCGCGGATGACTTGTTGGGAGAAAAAGTAGTTGATGTCGGTGGCCTCGACGGCGAGGCGGTCGGGGTGGTTAACATGATCGGGCTCGTCCGGGTTCGGGGGTTCCAACGCGGTTTCGTTCACAGACAACAAGTCCAAGCCAGACGAGATGTCGCGCTTGTCGAAGAACAACAAGTTGTTGACGCGCTGGACCACAATGTCCCACGGGTAGACGGAGCGAGGGCAGCTCATCAAGTGGGCCAAGATGGCATCCGTGGCAAAGACCGTGCCTACGAAACAGAGCACATGAGGGTCGGAACGCACGACATGGCTGGCGACAGCTGGCGGCAACAGCGACATCCAAAAACCCTCAGTATCGTTTTCAGTCTGCATGCAAAAGCAATCAGAATAGCGTATAACGCAATATCACTGGGTGCCTGATGTCGCTGTCGCTGCTGGCCGTCGGGATTTCGAGTCATGAGAAGCAACGTACCAGCGCCTTCGGTGGCCAGGTTTTCGATGACGGGGTCTTCGGTGGTCGTGACGGGGACGGTTTCCTTCACGACGCCGCGCGTCAACGGCTTGGTGAAGCGGAGTGTGATCTTGTCAAACGCATCGTCGTATTTGTGGAGGGTACCAAAGGTCTTGAGGTCTTCGCCGGCGGGGATGTTGGCTTGCAACTTCATCAGTTGGTTCAATTCGAATTGTTGGACCAACTTCCATTCCGTGCTCACTTGGACCGACGGCAAGCGGTCCTTGGTGTCGCCGTCGCGGCGGCGCGTGGTAAACATGCGGCGCGCGTTCGAGAGACGGTCCCAGCGCTTGTTTTGCTTCTGTTGGCCCTTCTTCATTTGGGTGTTGGATTCGAGCGCGACCATGCCTTGGCCTTGGGTCTTGCCGTTGTTGCGGTTCAAGCGGTTCGCTTGGAAGCGTTGTTGACCCCACGTGGGGCGGAGGCGCGAGTTGTTGCGCGTGGCTTTGGCCGTGTCGACCAACTGGAAAGACGAGTCTTCGATCGTGTCGTGCTTGTACTGGAATTCCGCGTTCACGCCCGAGGGGTCGTTGGTGCGCTGGTAGCGCGCAGGGCGGCCGGGGTAGGCGGCCTGGTTCTGCGCCGTAAAGTCAGCGGCCTTGCCGAGCTTGTCCGACTTGCCGAAGGGGGCATAGGGGATGTTGAGGAACTGCTTCGGGAGCGTCGTGGGTCCCCAGCCCTTGGTGTTGCAGCTCACGGCGGGCGTCGAGAACGAGGCCATTTTGTCGGAGCGCGATTTGAAAACTGAACGTCCAAGCCAACCATTCCAGACGCGGTGGGCGTTCTGATTGGCTCGAATTCAAGCCCCACCAATTGGGCGTTTATATGGGCATTTGTATCCACTCCACCCCACACGGAAAAATTATTTTTGGCAATGACAGTACAAAATATATGCAATCGCGCAGCTTAGCACCATCGCCAACACAACGTGGCAGCGCCAGAGAGGAGACCATGAGACGCCGCGCGCCGTTTGGACTACCCAAAAAGGAGAACGAAGTCAAGGCACGCCCGTTGCTTGGGGGGCAATGCCTTGTGTCGGGACGTCGTGGCAAGCTGCATCTGCATTGCCAGGGATGACGTGATGAGGTTCCAGTCACAACAACATGCGAGATGCACGCCGACGGCACCTATCGATGAGTCTTGGATCATAGATCTTCCATGCCATTGTCAATGTTGCGGTCATCCTTCCTTGGGCATGATGGTGTCATGGAGCCTTCCCATGCCCATTTGGGGCGACAGTCGGCAACGAGGAGGTTTGTATTTCAGCCAATCAGAGGCCGTGTTTCAAATTCCACGGTTTTGGTCAAGAGCACCGCGAGCGAGAGCGTCCACGCAACAACCATGAGTGCGAAGAAGAAAGTGCAAAAGCAAATGGAGTTCTACTTGAGTGCGTCCAACCTTCGACAGGACAAGTTCCTCCAGCAGCAAATGGACGAGGAAGGATTCATTTCCATGGAAGTGTTCCTGACGTTCAATCGCATGAAATCGTTGGGCGTGACGAAGCGCCTCCTCCTTGAGGCGGTGCAGAAATCACCGCTACTCGTACTGAACGACACACAGACGCATGTGCGACCGAAGGATCTTCCCGACGACGCCAACGACGACAGCATTGGTACGAAGATCGTCCCATCTACCGTGCTCATGTTGTATCAGACCGAACGATGTACATTGAAAACTTCCCTTCCGGGTCGGACCACGACAGTTTGCGGCGCCTCTTTACTCCGTTTGGGAAAGTGAACCTCGTGAGCATGCCGCGCTTCCCGGGCTCGCAAAAGTTCAAAGGTTTTGCGTTTGTGGAATTCGCATCGGCTGAGACGGTCGCTGTCGTCGTGGCGGCGGTAAAGGCAAAAGACATGGAGCAAACCCCCGCTCTCGTGGGGATCAAAGGCATGCCCAAAGTCAAATGGGTCCAACTGCGAGACAGCCTCAAGGAGCGAATCCATCACACGACGCCCCAGAACACCTCGGGCACGCTCAAGCAGGCCGTGGAAACCGCGGCTTCGTCGACGACCGACTTCTTCACGCGCGGCCTCTTGATCCGCCTCTCCAACGTGCCAGCAGACACGATGCGAAAAGATCTCAAAGCGGCGCTGGAACAAGCCGCCCCCGTGGCCTTTCTTGATGATTCCAAGCTCAAATTTGGCGGCAGCGTCGCGTTTGCGCGCTTCTTGTCGACGTCGCACACCCAACGAGGTACCGCTGCCGACCTGGTCAACTGTCTCAGTGTGTCCCTAGTGGTTCAGTATTTTCAGACGACGCCGCTGCGACTCAAGGACATGGAGATTGCCATTGACGTCGTGGACGGCGACGACGAAGTCTCGTACTGGACGACGCTAGTCAACCAAGCCAGTGCCACTGCGTCTGCCGCGCCAAAACTCGCTACCGACAATACCAAACCCACGCGCCCCGTCGTCGCGTACGCTCGCGACGCCACCCACTCCTCGGCCACCACTACCCACATTCATTTTGGCGACGACGCCGCCGCCGATGACGCAAACAACGACCCCCCCCGCGCGGCAAAACGTACAAAACTGCATTAAGCGCTCAAATACGAAAGCATGTTGCGTCAATGTGTTCGACGCCATACGTCTCGGCGAGGCGCTTGATCATCTCCTTCCGGTTCGTGCTGTTGGTGTTGTCGCACACGAGGTCGTACAGCGTGCTTAAGTTAAAGACGACGGCGCTGTGGAGGTGGCGCCGTGGGTCGCTTTGGAGGATCGTCTCGAGCACCGTCACGGCCGTTTGCACTTCGCACGAGTAGAGCGCGCAGATGCTCATGTTGTTGGCGGCGCACGACACGACGTCGCCGTCGTCCCACGACGCAAACGGCTCGTCCGACGCCTCGGCGGGTTCGTCGTCACTACCGACACACGCCGTGAGCTCTGACGAGTTTGGATCGTCTGACCTGTGGACCCCCAAAATCGTGTTGAATACATCGAGCGCTTCTTTGAACTAGACGACGATTGCAGTGACGGACAGGAGGTGGTGACGATCCTACTTTGTTGTGGGCAAAGAAGAGCAGGCCTTGGTTCAAGAGGAGCCGCGACGCACAGTCTACGACACACACATGAAGTCAGCGACACGGAGATCGCATCTACCGTGTTGGTCAATTTGTTGGTTGATCGACGCGGCGTCGGCAAAGAGCGCCTCGGCGCCTTTTAAATCCCCCACTTGCAAGTGGAGGCGTCCGAGGCGCGAAGCCAATAGCACGCGTTGCCGCAAGTCAGCACGCTCTCGTTGTGTCTACAACGGTCGATCAAACAACCAGTCGCCCGTAGGCCGTACGTTGTAGAGCGACGTCGCAAGGCGCAGCGCCAAATCAAATTTCTTGCGGTCGATAAACGACGTGACGAGGTTGATGCCGACAATTTGGTGCCACTCGAACGCGTCGGTCGGGGCCAGGTTGAACGTGTTCTTTAGCAGCTCCACGAGCAATTGGCTCGCCATCGTTTCGTACATCATGACGTTGTCTAAGCGCATCCATCAACCCAACAGACACATATCAGCCAACGTACTTTTCAAGCGCGGAAGCTGGATCGTCATGTAGCGGAGCCGCATGGGCACAAACGAGCCCGTCTTGTCGTTGAATTTCTACGACCACGCGTCACCAACGTCACTTGCGCAGACAACGTACGTCGGGGTACGTGTCATACTGGTACTGGGCGTGGTCGAGATCGCCCAACACAATCACTTGCTGCTCCAGATCGTCGACTTTGCCCTGCTTCATGAGGGCCACCATCGCCCACGCCTGCACGATATGAGACACGTTCGCGTCGTCGTTCGTACATGCACGTGGAGATTGAATTCCGGGTCGGGTGTGCCCAGCATGCTCCATGCTTTCGACTCGAGTTGCTGCCACTGCTGCTCGCGGTACAAGTTTTGCAGCACTGCCAGCGTGTGCGGCAACTCGTAAATGTTGACGGGGGCCGTGGGCAATTTATCCGGCGCGACGTTGCTCATAAACTCCTGGAAGAGATCGTCCACGGTCCGCGGGACAACAGAAATGTCGCGCGCTTGTGTGGGCGTGCGCGGCTGCTGCGGGGACGGCGGGGGGCGCTGGGGCACTTTGGGGGATGCATTGTATCCCATTGCTGCTGGGGACGCCTGGTTGTACATTGTAGGCGACGGCATGTGATGCGGCTGTGGCTGTTGGGGGGTTGTGCTGTAGTTGAGAAAGGGGGCCGCGGGCGGCGGCGGCGTCGCGGCGGTGGTTTGGTGGTACGGCGCAGGCTGTCCAAACGGGTCGGCCCCGCTTGTCACAGGCACCGTCTACCCTTGGCGTTATTCGTGACGTGGGATGTGGATCCTACCTCGAAGGGGTTGTTGAAGCTGTCCCGCCTCGTGGGTGGCAGCGGCGGCGGGTGGGAAAACAAGTTGGACGGGTCCGACGTCGCAAACGGGTCACTGCCGCCGGAATCTATCGAATTGAAGTTGGATGAAAAGGGGCTGCCTTGGGAGAGCGCGGCGGCCGAAGGACGTGGCGGTGGTGCTTGGAACGCGGTGGAGGAAATGGGGAACGACGGATCAGGCACGTTCTGGAACGGGTCCTCCTGCTGGATTGACGACCCAAAGTAGTTGTCGGGCGGTGCGTTCAGATTCGTCGTTTGAAATTGATGGACCAATGACGCATCCAAGGGCGCGGTGTCAAATTGATGGGTCTGGAATTGCGCTGGGGGATACGCATTCGCATCGGGAACGGTCGGCGGCGGACTTGAGAACGGGGTGTGTCCCAACGGTGTCTGCAGTTGGCTCGATGTCTGCGGACGGAATGGCGCTACAATCGAATAAGATACACACGCTTACACTATCGCAAATCCCACCTGCACCCGGCGGCACACCAAAGCCTGCTCCTGGGCGGACTTGATTCAAAGTCGCGACGGGCCTAGTTCATTGCCCGTCACAATATGACAAGGAAACAAGAAGAGTACCCTGATGCGAACGGCGACGCGCCACTTGAACGGCGATTCAGTTGCTCTGCCGTCACGGCAGGGATACCTCCTTGAGGGTCCTGGTGGAGCGACTGGGAAGGATCATAGCCCTGGCTCATGACGTCGTTGTTCCTCCGCCAAATTCCCAAGATGGGATTCGGATAACTGTTATGTTTATCCGTACACCTGACATAATTAATTTGCATATATTATCCGGATAAATGTATTTATACAGGCCTTCGAAAGTCGGAGTCGTACATCCCACATGTCATCAAATAATTCCCACATGGAGTTCCGAATTCGCCAAGACGAGTCATTTTACTTGAGGTGATGACGCACCAATGTCGGGTTCAATATAAAATACAAATGAGACTAAATATCTGGCAATGCTGAAATACATTATTAAGGAAACACGAGGCACACAACATAACATGGGGGGTTCGACACAACCTTGTCATGACAACTCCGAATGGTAGATGGAAGCTATTTAGAGCGAAAATGAACAAAGCGAGAAGGCATTCCAGCAACGAGGCATCAAGCCAAGATGCAATCCTATGACATACTACTGCGCATTAGTGTCCCCTACGCGAATCGCTGAATCGTGTTGGAAGGAGGTGATTCGCCCGCCTGAGTCTTCAAACTATTATGAACCAACTTTTTCAATAAACAGGTATATTTTGACAGTCTCGGACAAAACAAGTTTTTCGATGAGATGATGTAGGATCGCCACGATCGAACCGGCAAGTTGGCTGACATTAGAAGGCAGGCACCACGCCTTGGCGTCTTGCTTCTTGGTATGTCCATCCCCTTGCATCATGGCGAGATCACGCGCGAGAAAAATACCTGAGCCAGGCCATCTCAGGCGGAGACACGACCGACCTGTCGAGGGTGATAACTGTGCCCCGTGTCTTTTCGACAACATCCCCTGGACCAATCAGAAGCACCCGTGGCGACGTCGGGATCGCTCAAACCATATGAAGTTCCGCTGCAAAATCCAGGCCATGACACGACGAACCCATCGGCGCATTCAGCGTTTCTCGCACAAGAACGATGGGGTGGCATCGGCGCATTCTCGCGGCGAGCCTCGTGACGACGTCCGCCGTCATGGCGACGCCATGTCATGCGGCGACGCTCTGCATCATGACGAGCGGACTCGCATGCAACCAATCCGTTGGGCAGTGTCCACCGTGTCTCTACCTCCTTCCAACGGGCCTCGCGTGTTTGAACAAGGTCAACCATGACGTGGGATGCCCCATCGTACGAAACGTGTCGCTCCTCATGGACTGCGGTACGAGACCATGGCATGTCGGGAGCTTGACTTGCATGTAGACAACGACCCGACCACCAACCAGACTCGTCCCATCGACCCCATCGTACTCACCACGATTCCATCCTCCACGACAGCACCGCTTCGTACATCGTCCAAGTCGACCCCGTCGTCGACCTCTTTGCCCATCTCGACGACGACGGCATCGACCACCACTCAAGACGTCAATGTGCCGCGAGACTTGACGGACGTCTACTTTGCGCTGGCCATTGGCCTCGGGCTTTGCCTCCTCGTGACGTTGTGCTGCCTTGCCAAGCGGCGGCGGGAGCAGCGGCGGCTGGAGCCCCCCGTCGCAACAGACATGCAGGTCAAGATCTTCAAGCATGCCGTCGACGCGAACTCGTCGAACCGCATGCGCGTCGTCAGCGGGACGTCCCCCGACGTGGATTCGAATGGGATGTCTGTCGGCGTCGTCGAATCGGCCAGCACGCGGCGCGGACTCGTGGGCATTTCCGTCTCGAGCAGCGGATTGTCGATCGACGAAGAAGACGACATCTTGAGCACCATCTTCATGCGCTTCCGCACGACCAACGACTACGCCGAGGAACGGTACTCGTCGTTTTCGAACCTAACCCTCTCAATGGACTCGTCAGTCGACCAAGCGATCGAAGAGGAAGACGAGCCCGAGGATGTAGAGATTTAGATTAAATAGACAAATGGAAACCAACTGAGGTCTCTTCTGGGTACCGGTACAAGGTAGCCCAGATGGCACGCCACGCCAGACAAGGCCTCAATGTGTGGATGGACCCCCCAAGACTTGGCCCATTTGGAACAAGACGTTGGAGAGTGAAACAGTGTGTTTTTTGTGTCGCTCCAACCGTTCGGCGTTGAATGTGAAACTCCTCGCGCCATTAATCGACCACGTTGACTCCATGTTGAGGTGGTTTCACCAAGCATCATGCAACTCACACCATCATGAGCTGGCCCACATGTCAGCGTCGAATGTCCGATATCGCAATGTAGTGGGTTCACGGTGAGATGGTATGGTGGATTGGTCTTTGACTCTTCCACATTACGTTGTGCAATGCAAAGTGACATTGACCGCACAATCACACATTCCACACACGACCAGAGTGCATCAAGCGACGACACTCGTTTCACACAGCAAGAGCTCAATCGGGAACACTGCAAATGAGCCCCTCGTTGGTCGAGCTTGGCTTCGCACAGATACTATCGACAGATCGACAAAGTGGCGAGTGGACACTTTCCAAACAATGGGTTGTGATGTAACTGTGGCGGTTACGGGCGTTACATTATTCAGTCCCCATGAAATCCAATGAGGTTCGACTACTGTCAGCTGACCACGATCGCGCTGTTCAGACATGCTTCGTTGCAATGAATGTCGACTGGCACGCCATAGATGGACTTGGGAAGAGGGAGAGATCAGGGCTGTCTTGCACACAGTGCCTCTGAATGACCTTGGGCAACTGGAGTCATGCCTGGTGATTCAATGCCATCGGATGTGAAGGGTATGGCCATTGATAGATGCGAGAAAACATGCACGGAGGGGAATTGGTTTTTTGCATTCACACACAACAACGTGTCAACGACGCATTGTTAGCCTTTGGCCTGCACTCCAGATTTTGGAGATGATATGCTCCGAGTGATTGGGTGGTGTGTCATCGACCTGTCATCGCAAAATTACATGACGGCTGAGCGCAACAAGCTCCAAATGCCTGTGATGCCAACTTCGAGGACATGGCTTGTGGGAATTGGGGCGGCGGGTTGTCAAGTCAAAGATGATGGGTGTCCGCTGTGTCTTGCTGGATACAAACAGATCCAAGGACGCTGCTGCCCGCCTCCTGTGACGAGGCACATGTCGAAGTGGAGGGTCAAAGTGCCTTCCCCATGAGCGACGAGTTGAGGGGCGCCACTGTCGCATGGTGAGATGATCACTCGGCCGAGGACGACGCACATTTGATGAGGACCAGATCTGAAGAGCCACGCGGAGAGCCATCTGTGCGATATGGGCCCAGCAGTCGACATGTATGTCGGTATCGTAAACTAATATTGACTGCGTGCAATGCTGCAAGAGAACGATGTTGGGTCACCCATGACGCCTTTACTTGAAGCGTGAAAATATAAAACCTAGTGTCAAGAAAAGGGCGTTAAACGACGCACAAAAACGTCGCAGACTTGGGTGGTTTGGGCAGCACGCCTCAAGGCTTCTGCGATACTTGAGTTCCATATATGCGACGCTAGGAGACTCTGTGACAGTCGGGCGAACGCAGGACGAAGCCGGCAACTTTGCGTGGACGAAGAAACCATTGTATTCAATCGTTCGCCCAAACCTGATCGAACGTTTTACGTTTAAACATTCAAAGCTGACTTTAACGCCTGGCATAGGTTTGAACTTCATGGGTAGGATCCGGTCGTCGGGGCATCTGGTGGCACTGGATGGAAGAAGAACGCAGCGTCTTCGTCATTGAAGAAAACTACACATCCCCTCCCGACAACGTCGACGATGGATCAACCCACCACGACCGCGGCGCCCTCAACAGGACCGGAATCCAACAGCACAGGCCTCATCGTGGGCAGCATCCTCGGCGGCGTGGCGTTGATTTGCCTCGTCGTCATCTTCTGCCGGCGGCGCAAACATAGCGTGGCCCGACGTCGCCAGAACGAAGGCCACAAGCCATGGGACACGATCACACCGGTCATGAGTGCAGACGACGCAGGCATGACGATCATGGAAGAAGGGGGAAAGGAGTCGTATGTGTCGGTGTCTGAACCACTCGGCAAGTGGCAGCTCCGTCCGAGCAACATCCTGAGCGACAACATCGACGTGCCTCCGATGGAGAAGGTCATGCAGACCAACAAGAGCGACATTGTGCTCCTCGAAGACGACGAACTCATGTTCATCCAAAGCCATCGCAAGATGGCCGTGCCCCAAGCGACGATCGTGGTCCCCGCGCGGCAGCGTCTCGGCACCGAAGACGACGACGAGTCGGGCGACATTGTCGACGAAGAGTTTAGCGCGCGATCGACTAACTCGTTTGCGAACGAGATGGACGGCGGGTGGAACACCAACCTCTCGCTCGTGAGCGAGATGTCGATGCTCGACTCGGAGCACGGCGGCGATCGCATGTCAACGCTCAGCTTTAGCAGTCTCGACGACGACTACGACGTCACGGAGGCCAAGATCTAGGCATGCGCGCACTCGTATAGATAGGACCATAAGTTATAATCCAAGCCCGTGATGATGGAGAGAGACGCGTGTGTGTGTCGACGACGACTATGCGATCGACGACGGTGTACCACATGTGCTGTATCAGCCAGATGGCCATTTCGGGCCAGCACCAAGCTGGCGCAAGGGCAAGAAATGGGCAGATCCATTTCCTGGGAGAGGCGGCGTGGCATCGTCGCATTTCACAACCACGACCATGCCATGGCCAATAATGCCACCATCTTTATCCTTGCGCTTCCTCCTTGTCTCGCTCCTCGTTCTCGTCGCGTCGGCCGGTACGATCGCCGCCTCTTGAATGGACTCGCATCACACTGCCTCGTAGATGACACCGATCGATCCACCCCATCCTCGACCTGTGTACAAGTGCACGTGTGCTCCCGCAACAATGACACTACTGCCTGCCAGCGACACGACGAACCCTGTCCGCCATGCTTGCTCCCAGCCGTGACCGGGGGCTTCCTCTGCGTCGAGATGGTCCAAGGTGCATGCCCAGCCACTGCGACCGACTGTCGCAACCCGACCAACAACACAGTCGACACGCAGCCCACGCTCAGAGACAACCATGCGCCACGCGAAGGACTCACGACCATGCACGTGGCGTACATTGTCGGGGTCTCGCTTTGCGCGGTCGGGATCGCTGTGTTCCTCTTTCTCTACATGCCCGAAGCGGTCGTCGATTCGGATGTGGCGTCGGTCCCCGAGTCGCGGCGAAAGCATCTCTTCCTCGAGTCGTTCCGCGGCGACTCGTGCATCGACTTTACGATGCTCGACTCGACGCCCGTCATGATGACCATGCCGCGGCAGATTGCGCTCATGGAAGGCGACGACTTCTTCGACTTGGATGCGGCGCTCAAGATCGCCAAGAACGACATGGAGACCCCGTTCTCGTACACGTTTTCGTCGCTCAGTGTCTCCGACTCGGAGCAGTCCATCTCTGGGTGCCTCTCGTGGGGTGAGGGACAGCCGCATCACTAGAGTAGATAAATGTTGTAACTTATTTTGTTTGCGTTCGTCAAGGAAGTCTCAGGAAGCGCGAGCGAGCTCTCATCGCGGTCTCGGAGACTTGCTGCGGCGATCGCGACCATCGACATAAATTCTTCGCCACGACGTGCATTCTCTGGAACCGCCTAAGAAAGGTGTTTCAAACATGCCTGTACAAAAGATCCCTGGACGAAAAATGGATCTAATTTGATTGAATCACCTCAAATGTATTAAACACCCCCTGTGTTTTTGGGTGTTTCGTGGCCCCATTTTGGATGCACGATGGGCGATCGAAGCCACGACGAGGTACGATATGTCCGATCGATCACATGGATGACACGATGTGAACCTTAGGATCATCATAGCATATGCAGCCGACCCGGCTATGACGCGAGCTACATGAAGGAAGGGTACCTGCAGAAGAAGGGACAGCTCCTCAAGGGGTGGAAGAAGCGGTGGTTTGTCTGCGACGGCCGCTCGTTGAGCTACTACAACTCGAAGCTCGAGAAGAAGCCGAACGCAGTGATCCCGTTGGATTCCGCGACGGTTCAAGACGGGGGGACGAGCGAGACTTGGAACTCCCCGCGCATCTACCTCACCGACGGCACGAGCGGGACGATGTACTGTCTCTCTGGCGACGAAGGCGACGTCGTGACTCAGTGGCTCGAAGTGCTCGATCGCGCCGTGAAGCGCATCCACGAACGACGAGAGATGCAAAACGTCGGTATCGGCAACTCGGTCAACGGCGGCGGCGGCATCCCCCGCAGCAAGAGCAACGTAACGTCGTTCGACGAAGAAGAAGGGCGCCAAAAGCCGCCCGTGTCGGAAAAGTCCCCGACCCGCAAACAACCCACGTCATCAAGCGCGGCCGATATGGCAATGCGACGCGCGCCATCCGACAGCGGCGGCAGTGGCGGCAGTTTGTCCAGGGGCACGCAACTGCCCACGACGATCCGTCTCGAGAACGAACTCTCGCACGCGTCCGAGCTGCTCAACTCGCTTCTCTTTGCCAAACCCACGGAGCGCAGCCACATTCGGTTCCAATTCGACGGGGTCTACCACGGCGGCGTCCGCGTGAGCACGGGCGTGGACACGTCGACGGGCAAGCAATACGCGCGCGGGAGCACCGTCGTGGACGTCGTGCCGTCCGTGGCGCTGCGCATCCTCCTCGATCACCAGCGCCGCTACGAATGGGACGTCCACTTTCCCCTCTCGTCGCACGTCGCCACGTATGGCGGCTCAACGGACCTCGTCTACCTCTCGGGCGGCGCCCCCGCGTCGTTTTTTGACGCCCCGCTCTTGGCGCATGCCGCCCCCTCGGTCCCTGCCACACTTGCCGCGGTCGTCGGCGGCCTATTGTCGCCCTCCGAAATGTTGATCCATGCCGCCGCCGGCGCGGTCGTCGGTGGCGTGGCTGCGTCCATGGACTGGCGGTCGTGGGCAGGCCCGCGCGACCTCCTCCTCTTGCGCCACGTGTACGAAGCCGTGACGCCCAACGGCGCGGCCGACCGCACCTCCCGCATCTCGTGCCAGCATCTGCTTGATGCCGTCGGCGTCACGCCATCGGCGAACGCGATGATCATCGCCGAGATGTCGGTTGCCAACGAACTCAAGCCGGCCGTCGGCGGCGGCGTCGTCCGCGCCCACATTGGCGTGAGTGGTTGGTTGGTCGAGCCGCTCGACACCGAGTCGACGCTCCTCACGTACGTGACGGACTTGCAACTCAAGGGCTGGGTCCCCGCGCATGCGAGCGGACACGTGCTCCAGAGCCGCATGAAGTGCCTCGCGTCCATCGCCGCCTATGTCCATCAAGCCAAGATCCTCGGGCCGACGCTCGGGTACGACGACGACGGTGGGCTCCTCGACGAACACGAAGAGATGACGATCTCGACGTCCATGTCGTCGTCGGTGGCCCCGCACGAGATCGACGGCGGCACGGGGGGCTTCCACCCGCGTGACTACTTTCGGATGGTCCTCCAGATCCCCACGGGTGGCGTCAAGCTCACAGACAAGGAGATCGCCAAGAAGCAGAACGGTGTGCTCATGGAAGTGATCAAGAACATGGGCACGAAGCTCCTGGACGGCAAGTCGGCCGTGAGCCTCTCGCTCCCCGTGCGCATCTTTGAGCCGCGTTCGATGCTCGACCGACTCGTGGATTTGTACTTGTACGCGCCCAACTACCTCTCGGCCGCGAACGACGCAACCGACATGGTCGAGCGGTTCAAACTCACGATGGCGTTTGCGGTCGCGGGGTGGCACCACACGGTCGGGTGCATGAAGCCGTTCAGTCCGATCCTTGGCGAAACGATGCAGGCCGAGTTTGCCGACGGCGCAACCGTCCACTGCGAGCACGCGAGCCACCACCCGCCCATCAGTTATGCGCAGATTGTTGCACCCAAGTACAAAATCAACTCGTACTCGATCCTGAACGGCAGTCTCCAAACCAATTGTATCGTCCAAGTGCAGCAAGGACCCGTGAAGGTCACGTTCCTCGACGGCACCGCCATCGAATTTACGCTCCCATCCATCCGCATGGGCGGGTTCCTCTGGGGCGACCGCGTCGTCGAACTCGTGGGCTCGATTCTCTTCCACGACAAGACGCACGGCATCTCGTGCGAACTCAAGCTCAACCCAGACGAGAAGAAGGGTATGTTTGCGTCCAACAAGGTCCCGACCGACAGATTCCGCGGCACGCTCGTCTCCAAGATGGACGAAGTGTGCGAAGTGAGCGGCTCGTGGCTTGAAGACCTCCGCTTCGGCGACAAGGTGTACTGGAACCTCCAGAAGGATCGATGCGCACCCATCGTCCGCCTCCCCGACGACAAGGTCCTTCCGTCCGACAGCCGCCACCGCCAAGATCTCAAGTTCCTCGGCCAGAACGACCTCGAGGAGGCGCAAGAGTGGAAGCTCACGCTCGAGAAGCTGCAGCGGAGCGACCGCACGAAGCGAAAAGAAGGCAGACGACCCAACCACTGGACATACACGTCGGGCGGTGGCCATTAATATGAAGGAGACACTGTTTTTGCATCGCGATTGGATCCTGGTCAAACAAGTTCAACAAGGCGGGAAACGCTGTTCCCAAAATAGGACAAAACATGCATTCACGACACAGATAAGACCCACATAAAACATACACTCCACCTGCGAAGAAGTTTAAATCAGTTGGCGCGTCTCTCATCCACCGTCGGCGCGCACGATGCCCCAAGGGAGCCCATGCGCGACGAGGACGGGTGGTACACACGACGCGAAGAAGCGACGTGATTTGGTGCGTTGCGTGAAGTACTACAAGGGGAACAGGGAAGAAGTGACGCCGTCGTGGATACATATGTGGTCGAACTCGATATGTTTGAAACATTACCAATGTGAATCAAACAAATCCTTCCTGCATTTCAACTCAGCACTTCAGTCAAAGCAGCGAGCGACATGAGCGATCGAAGTCTGGACGAGGTACGCCCGCAATTCCATCTTGCCGTCGGGGGATGTCCATGGATGTGTCTTCGTAGGAGTATTACAGTCTGTCCAGTCGACCCGGATACGATGCGAGCTTCATGAAGGAAGGGTACCTCCAGAAACAAGGTCAATTGCTCAAAGGGTGGAAGAAGCGGTGGTTTGTGTGCGATGGGCGCAGTCTCAACTACTTTCACACAAAACTGGAGAAGACACCCAACGCGATCATTCCCCTCGAGACCATGACAGTGCAAGATGGGGGCATGAGCGAGCGATGGAGCGCGCCGAAGATGTATGTCACGGACGGCCTGAGCGGCGTCGTCTACTGTCTCTCGAGCGAAGACAGCACGGTCACGTTGCAGTGGCTACAAGTCCTGAGGCACGCCGTCCAGCGGGCCCACGACAAACGGGATGCCGCCGCCAGCACCACGCCGACGCGCATGAAGAGTCACAGCGTGCCGCTCGACGACAACGCGAGCCTGCCGTCCCCACGCCGCCCCGCTGCCGCGAGCGTCTCGGACCTCAAGACGCCCCCCTCGTCGTCGTCGTCGTCGTCCCTCCCGCCCAAAACCAAGTCGGCGCACCAACTCGCGACGACGATCCGCTTGGAGAACGACCTCGCGACCGCCTCGGAGCGCCTCAACGCACTCCTCCTGCACAAACCCTCGAGTCGGACCCACTTTCAGTTTCATGGCGTCCACGACGGCGTCCGCGTGAGCACGGGCGTCGACGCGCCGTCGGGCAATGCGTACGCGCGCGGGAGCATCGTCGTCGACGTCGTGCCAGCCATCGCGCTGCGCGTCCTCCTCGACCACTCGAAGCGCCACGAATGGGACGTGCACTTTCCGCAGTCGTCGCACGTTGCGTCATACGGCGGCGCGACCGACTTGGTTTATCTCTCGGGCGGCGCGCCTGCGGCGTTCGTGGCCTCGTTCCACCCCGTCGTGCTCGGCGCGCTCCCGGCCGCGCTTTTCGCGGCGCTTTGGTGTGGCGTCGTCCTCTCGTCCAGTGGCAGCGTTGTTCTCGACGCCGCCGCGGGTGCGATCCTCGGCGCGGCTCTCGGCGGCGTCGCGGCGCTGCTTTTCTCGACGGACGCCCTCTGGCGCCGCGTCGTGGCCCCGCGGGACGTCGTCCTCCTCCGCCACGTCTACGAAGCCAACACAAGTCCGGGCGACGGCGGCCATGCCAACGCGATGATTGTGGCCGAGCTCTCGGTCGCCAACGAACTCAAGCCCCCGCTGGCCACTGTTGTGCGCGCCAACGTCGGCGTCAGCGGCTGGCTTGTCCAGTCGCTCGGTACCGAGTCGACGCTGCTCACGCACGTCGTGGACGTGACCCTCGGCGGCTGGCTGCCCGCGCCCATAAACGACCGCGTGCGCCGCCAGCGCGTCCTCGCTCTTGCCGCAATCGCCGAGTACGTCAAGCAAGCCAAGATCTATGGGCCCCACTTGGGCTACGACGACCGCGCACACGACGACGACGCCGATGGACTCGTCGCGATGCACGACGACGACGACGACGACCTCGACAGCTTTGGATCCGACTCGGCCATGGTCGCACCCGCGGCCGATGCCGCCTCGCGCGGTGGCTTCCACCCACGTGACTACATGCGCTCGGTGGTCCGCGCGCCCACGGGCGGGGTCACGCTCACAGACAAGGAGGTCGCAAAGAAGCAGAACGGCGTCGTCATGGAAGTGATCAAGAGCATGGGCTCCAAGCTCCTGGACGGCAAGTCGGCCGTGAGCCTCTCGCTCCCCGTGCGCATCTTTGAACCCCGAACGATGCTGGATCGGCTCGTTGACTTTTACTTGTACGCGCCCAACTACCTCTCGGCCGCGAACGACGCAACCGACATGGTCGAGCGGTTCAAACTCACGATGGCGTTTGCGGTCGCGGGCTGGCACCACAACATTGGGTGCGCCAAGCCGTTCAATCCGATTGTGGGCGAAACTCTCGAGGCTGAGTTGGTGGATGGTGCGACGGTCCACTGCGAACAAGCGTCGTCAAACCCGTCGCCGATCAGTTATGCGCAGATCGTACATCCCAAATACAGCGTCTCGTCGTACACGGTCGTGAACGGGAGCATGCAAACAAATTCGATCGTCCAAGTGCTGCAAGGCCCGGTCAAGGTCTCGTTTGAGGACGGCTCGTCGATCGAGTTTACGCTCCCGTCGCTCCGCATGAGCGGCATGCTCTGGGGCGAGCGCGTCATGGAAGTGTTTGGCACGATTTCGTTCCATGACAAGACGCACGGCCTCGCGTGCGACTTGCGCCTCAACCCTGACGAACACAAGGGACTCTTTGCCTCAAACAAGGCGCCGACAGACTACTTTCGCGGCACGCTCAAGGCGGCCGACAACGACGTCTGCGCCGTCTCTGGCTCGTGGCTCGACGAACTCAAGTTTGGTGACAAGGTGTACTGGAGTCTCGACCGCGACGCGTGCGCGCCGCTCGTTCGCCTCCCCGACGACAAAGTCCTCCCGTCGGACAGCCGCAACCGCCCGGACCTGCGCGCGCTTGCGGTCAACGACTTGGACGAGGCCCAGGAACGCAAGTACGAAGTCGAAAAGCTGCAGCGAGTCGACCGCGCCCACCGAAAAGACGGCCGTCGACCCAACCACTGGACGTTGGCTGCCGGGGGGCATTAGGAGGATGTCAGAGATAAATGTCGACTGTACGTACTTGGGCCTTAAGTGGATGCGACGACGGGTCCATCTCAGCGCGGGTCGCGAGTGGGATCACCTCTCTGGTTTTTGGTGTTGAAGATTCGAGTACTGTACCTCGGCGAGCGAGGAAAAGAAATATTTCTCTGTGCCGAAAATGGACGATCCTGGGAAAATGCGTGGATAATTGGACGATCCTGGGATTTACCTCATGGACGTGATGGTTGCGACGCTGTGGTAGCAGTCCACGACGGAGGTTCGCAAGTGCCAAGCAGGTGGTCAACGCGACAGCCAAGAGGACATCCATATATCTTGTCGTTGTCACAACAACAAAGCATATGCTGGTTGCGAGGCGACATGCTCGAGGCAGCACTGCCCCTGACAACGCCAATCGAGGATAGTTTTCAGCACAACTCTGTCGCACGGCACAATCTAAACAAAGTGTACCCACGATCGACAGCACGCTTGAAACTCTACCACGCATGGACCATTGAAGCGACAGTCGGTCAGGCGTCACACCACCCGACCATGAGGTGTAACATCACGGAGTGGTGGTCTTCAATACGTTCATTCTCAATCCGCGAAGATTTTTCACCGCGCCCCTCGCCATGGAGACTGTCGAGCCTCTGACGCGGCTCTGCCTGCAGGCGGTGGCCCGCAACATCATCCATTTCTTCAAGTACGTGGATCTACTTTATGTCTTCATCATCACGCTGTCGTCCTAGTTCTAGACTCTTGGATTCGACCGACTCGATGTTGCATTACCGGGCCTTCTTCCACCCGTTCGACGTGTCTGTGGTCGAGCGTCTCCGCGAAGACGGCGAGTTCAAATCGATAGTTTTGGCTGCCCTCTCCACAAAAGCACTGGCGCCTTGGGTCCGATACGGCGAGCTCCTCTTCGAAGACAAGCGTCCGTTGGACCCCAACGATTTGGTGCCTCTTCGTCGAGCAGTATCACGGACGAAAACCTCCTTCTTTAGGACCGCTTTGGCTTGGACTTTACGATGCGATCGTCCAAAGGCGGCTGTGCGGTGGCGGCAATGCCAGTCGCGTCCGACTCGTCCCCACTCGAGGTATGCTGACTCTCGATTGCTCACACGATTTCATCCGCTAACCAAGGTCGACCTCACGTTCGATGGCTCACCACGTCAGCTTACTTTCACCTCTGACACCAATTGCGACGAGCCTCTCGGCGTCCTCATCAAACGCGACGTGCCGCTGACCAACTTTGGCGCCCATGCGATTGCCGTGTGTCCTTAAACGCTCTTCACAGATGTAACCATGCATCTAGGACTTGATGTTCCGAGTCGACACGATCCAGTGCTTGAGTTTGGTTTCGTGCAGAATCGGGACCGCCGGCGTTGTCCTCCTCGCCATGGCCGTGGCGGTACACCTCATACGAACGGACGATCGATCGACGAACGAACGATTGTAGAAATCGCGGACATTGCGTCTCCTCGATGTGAGCAACGACTGGGCTGTGAGCCACCGGTCGAGCTATGCCAACTGCGTCGGTGATGGCGGTGCCATGGCGCTGGCTGCCGCGCTGCGAGCAAACACGTCGCTTCAGAAGGTTGGACGTCAGTCTGCCAAGTTCGTCACATGGCGTATATAGGTCGTTCTGAGTGGCAATCCGATTGGATTCGTGGGGGGGAAAGCTCTTGCCGAGGGCATCCGCTGCAACAGCACCCTCCAAACCCTCCATCTCAAACAGTGCGTCTCCAGGGTAGCCAGTCATCGAGAGTGCTCTTACTTGGCTAGGACAAGAGTGCGCGCAGCAGCCAAGACGCTCATCCAAGCCTTTGAAGATACACCAACGTACGTCCTCAATGTGAGCAATGCATGACGACATGCTAGTCTCCTCGACCTCGATTTGGAATATTGCCGCTTGCCACCCGGCATGGGCTCGTACTTGGCCCAAGCGCGCCACGTCCGCGCAACGGCACCTCGCAACGCCCAACCTCCCTTCATGGCGACAACCTACATCACCTAAGAGTGACTATATATGTGAAACATTAGAATGTCCAAGGGACGAGCTCCTTTGTGGTTAGTTCTTTGTGTCCTATAATTCGTGTACACTTGTGGTACTTCCTCGACATAGAATGCTCGGTGTCTACTAGACTTAAAATGCAACGTGCAAGACCCAAGGGAAGCGACGCTTGTTGCTCAACGGTGTTCCTGCGTTTATTCTAGACAGGCCCTCTGTCTATCGTCGGATGTTTCGCTCCGAATGCCACGGCGTGCGCGCGAGACGACGCCTTGGCGTCTGCTTCAACGAAGACGAGTCATTCTTGGAGCTGACAGGTTGCCCTCTTGGTGCTGTTGACGTGGAGGCTAGATGGGCGCGTAAGTCAACCTTGCTTGGCGACGCGCCAAGTGGCTGTGACCTGCGACTTGGCGCCGAACCAGACCGAGTCGAGCTCACTTTGCCAAGCGCAACGGACGACCGCGACGTCGTGATCTCGTCCAACAAGTCGGCCAATTTTGTCATGTTCACTCCAGCCGATGTAGTCGCCATTGCTGTGCTTGGTGACTTTAAATAGCCGGCCGATGGTTGCCTGGTATTTAGAGGCATGGCTTCAGAGGCCGCCTCCATAGCTGTCTGGCTTGCTGATGACATGGATGCATCGATGGTGGGCGGCAGGGAGGCCTTGGCAGAACCACTTGTGCATGGTAGTAGCGGACTGCCTGCGACTAATGCTGGCCAGATCAAAGCCAGAGGACTCGTGCTTCCAGTCCTCTCCAATGCTATGTCGCCACTCGATTGACGAGGAGGACTTGGCGAACGACGGAGCACGACGCCAGTCGAGTCGGGCACGTGTTGTATCAACCCAGACGGATTTGGAGACAACAATGCTTTGCTCTTGCACGTGTAGAAGAGTCCGATTGGGCTGCCATGCTCAGGTGGCCGTTTCCCGTCGTCAGCTGTCGAGTTGGCGTGGGGAAGGACGACTTCCGTGGCTTCGACTTGGTCGTCCATCAGATGCAAACGATTGAGTGCACTGCGGATGTCGGAGGCAACAAGAACAGCCTGACTTGGCGACGGGTTCAAATATTCCGTGTTGCTTCGTTTCACTTGCTCCCCTTGCACCCGAAGGTGGCGCTCGGCTTTGCTTGGTGACTGGTGGAGCAGGGAAGGTGAAGCCTCTGTATCGGGCCCTTGTTGCATTGTGTCGATAGTACTAGAATTGTTGGGCGACAACGCTGCCTTGCACTTCGAGGCGCGGACAAAATCTATCCGACTCTCAATTTCTTGTGGCATGCAATCTTCCGTCCTGGTGTCACCGTGGAGCGACGGCGCGAGGTCTTTCATGGCTGCAACTTGGTCACCTGTCAACTGCAAGTGCTCGGGGGAGGCGTCGTCCGGCAAAGTCTGACTCGGCGATGGGGACAATACGCCAGCGTGACTTGGCCTTGTGTCAAGAGCAGCCTTGCTTGACGACATGGCTGCACACTTGGTCTTGGCGAGGCTCGCCCCACTTGAGACGCCTCGCAGCAGCAGCAGCGAAGCACGTGATAAAGATGAATTGGAACTTGTTCGCAGGTTCCTGGTCGTACCGTCTGCCGCTAGTCGCATCGACATCGCTGCGTCCTCGTTATGCTCCATCACTGCCAGTGACGGCGGCCGTCGTTCGTTGAGTTGCGCAGTGGAGACACGCACCACCATCTCAGAACCAGCACCATGTTTACCGACATCCTATTTTTAGGGTCAATGGCGGGCAGGCAAAGACACGCAACCAACCCAACAAGCACTGGCCTTATCTGACGCAGTCGTTCCTTCTTGAAGTGGCAGTATCTGACGCAGTCGTTCCTTCTTGGAGGTGGTCCATGCACTATTTAGTCTCCACGTCGATCCCACAGGCGCCGACCGAAATGCAATCCAACTTGGCGATGCGAGTACAACCCTTCAAGTGGGGAATCACCCGCTCACAGTAAAGGGGCTCCGTCCTTGTAGCAACGTTGCATTGAGTGCCTTCCATGTACATTCATCATCGTCAGACTGCCACTTCGGGAAGACGAGAGTATCAAACAACTACCACCTCACGCGTTAAAGTGACCGACTACAATCTTGGGAAGCCGTGGACGCTGGTGGAGCTCCGCCTCGGGGCATCAAAATGAAGCCGCAAGTGTCGCTCGGAATTGCTCGGCGACCGATGGAGGGGCGCTTTTGGTTCTGTCGTCGGGTCGTTGGTTGGGACATCTGACGCCGTCGTTGGAAGCAGCGGCACCTGCAGAGACCCGTGGGCGACATCGTTTTGCATTGCTTGGAGTGGATCTCCACTCGTGGATGACGTCATCTCGCTCGTCGGAGGGCTTAGGCTGCCACTCGAGTCGCGGTCCATTTCGTCCGAATTTCTGTCTTCGCAGTGGCTCATCAACGATTGGCGGCTTGATGCGCTTTGCGAAGACGAGTGACTCAACTCACTGCTTTGACTACACGACGGCGTGATTTGATGCCGCAAACTTGCCTCGCTGCTCCGAAGCGCCTCGCTGCCCGACGAGCGAAGGCTGCGCCGCGACTGACTTGGCGTTCGGCTCATGAGGAGCTGACCCGGCTCGAGGTTTTGGCGACTTCGACTTGTGCTTGATCTTCTCGCGGGGAATTTGGATGTCAAGCTACTGTCAAGAGTCGTCGACGAACGCTGGGACGAGAGGCTGGGTCGGCTGGGGGAAATACGCACCACACCCACGGGATGGTTCGACTGGTCCCCGTCGTCTGCGTCGTCGAGGTCGTCGCCGTGCATGGTGTTGCCGTGGTGTTGGTCCATCAAGAATTGACGGATGAGTTCAGCTTGGGAAGCTACTGGGGTGAACAACGAGCTTGAACGGACATCCGCCATGGAATCGTCCGTTCGCCCCGCGACGCTGTGTGTCGTCGGCGGCTGCATATGACATCGACAGAGCCACTCCGTTGACGCCATCGGTCCCGTCGCATGCTCACTGTGTCGGATTGTGATAGGCGGAAGCAAAGGCTCTTGAAGTGCGACGCTGGTGGTGTCACTGGAGTCAAGCAACGAAGTCTTGCTGGGCGACGGTAAGAGTTGAACGTATGAGCAGACATCCCGTGACACGCCGTCGTCATCGTGCGTCGCATCGTTGACGCGGTGGTCCAGTGGGTGTACCATAACCGTCGATTGGCGTGATGTTGGGTCCACGCTCGACTGGGACGCATAATTGGCCATGCGAAGATGCCGGCTCGATCGATCCAAACTGGCTGACTTTGGCTCGTCTTGTGACAAGTGAGCTCGGCTGCTGGGTCTCGTAGGTGAAAGCTTCTGTCGGCTGGGAGAACTCTGCAGGACGCCTTCTTCATGTGGACGCTTTGCGTCGTGGTCGTTGGGTGTCATAGTCTGGTTAAGCACACTGTCATGCCGAGTGTGTTGGTCCAACAATTGATTCAGGTCGGCACGTGAGGCCGACGACACCAGCACCACCGTGCTGGGCGATTGGCTTAACCGTCTCAATCGAACGGTGTTTCGAACGCGCGCTTCGTCGTCGTTGATCTCGTTCGTGGCAGGGGGTTCGTGCCGTCGCGCGGCATCGTCGAGCAGCGGTTCTTCGATTGTGCCTACGTTGAGGCTTTGCAGGAGATTGGGTCGACTTGGCGATACGCGGAAGAGCCCAACGGGACTGCCTTCGTCCGTCGCCGGCGCGGACATGTCCATGTTGTTGGGCGTCGCGGCTGCGTGTTGCTCTTCCAAAAGCAGCCGATTCAACTCGGCGCGGGACGCGGACGGCACGAGGACTGTGGTGCTTGGCGACTGACGGAGACCAGTCTGGTTCCGCACCAGTGGCTCAAAGCGCAGTCGAAGGTGGCGCTCCGACTGACTAGGGGACCGCAGCATCTCGTGGTCGAAGGCGGAAGATGTCAATGGCTCTTGCAACACGTCGTTGACAGGGAGACGCAGAGGGGGAAGATGGGTCTTGCTCGGCGATGTCGGCAGAGGGGGCGACGAAGAGGCTGCCTCTACGCGGCCGACGACGTCCACCTTCAGCATTGCAATGTTCGTTGTTGCGGCTTCTCTAGCACAACAAAAAGCGTAACGGCGGCGCTAATTTTGACGTGTGCTGCTCTTGCGTGTGCAACGATTCTTGCCGACGACCCGTCGAATTAGCTGCAGGCAACAACCGGTACTGTTTTCTCGATGGTGTCGATGGACTCGTTCCGAGGATGCTTGCTTGGTGCAGAGCCGTCTCTTTGCTTTGTGCACTGTCCGTCAACCTTGTCCTCCCATTTATGTGGTGGCCCACTTGTAGTCGTTGAGAGGTACCAAGTTGGATCCGCTTGCCAAGTTCCGCTCCGTCGGATAAATCAGGCACACGAGGAGTGGTCGCTTGCCCGCCTTCACTTGATAGGACGCAACGCCACTCTGCTATCGTATTGGTTTCCCGCTGACCGCTACTCCATTGACCAATTCACAGTTGGTTCTATCCCCAGTCTCATTTCCCACACACAAGCGAAAAATCCGACAACCTGTATGCTGCTCGAAACACGAGCCCTAGGGAGTCGATTGCCCCAAGAGGAGATTGCTTTCTCGCTTGTGCCTCCAAGCCTTAATCCCTCCCATCAGACAAAAGTGTTGAGAAATCTATTTCGAGACGAGATCTCATCATAAAAGGATTTTGGCCTCTGTCTCCTGTGACAGTGGACGAACGCAAGCAAAATCCAACTACACTTGTTCTATCTTGACTAAAGTATACATGCTATATGTATAGGAATTTGTATGTGAAACCCGCAACTTCCCATCAAGTTCAAAACTCAGCGTGAGTGCGACCCACATGTCTTCCTCTTTTATATATATTCCGTCAGCACACTCATTCCCAGTTCGGGGACTCGGCGTATATAATCCGCATGCGTGTCACTCATGGGGGAGCAACTGCGCTGCAGCCACCTTACCACGAAGGCATTGGTCGGGCATTGTGCTTCTTTGTGCGTTTTATGGGAGGTTGAGTTCAACGACGACGCTTAGTTGGACACTGGCTGTCGTCTCGCGCATAGGAATCTGATATCTCAGCAAGGAAGTATGCCGAAACACAAGACATCACTCGCGTTCAAATTTTCGTTCTTATGCCTCAGCGAACATGGTGGAGACTGGCCATGCTCCGCCCCGACAGGTCGATAGGAAATCGAAGATGCCGCTCTGAGTTCCTTGGCGATCTTTGGGGTGCCATACTATGTAAGTTGTCGGGGAGCACCAGCGCCGGCGTGGGGGTGCCAGTTGTGCTACAGTCCATGGAGACTTTGGCGTCGTTGTCTTGCTGGAAAAGTCGACTCGAGCTCAATCGGTTGGATTGATCCATCCTCAAATCGTCAATGAGCGAGCAAAACAGACGAAGGCAGTGCACGCGAACGAATCAATATGTCCACGGGACTGATAAGCACATGATCATCGATGGGGAGTTGAGAGCCCAATCTGGTGTATTGCTGGGCGAGAGGTGCAAACAGCCAACGATGTCGCCGCCGCCATCGCCATCACACAAAACCCACGCTACCAGCGAATTGCTCCATCAAGAACTGCCGAATCTGCTTATACACGTGTCGCTTCAAGGGAGCTGCGTACTGGTTGGAGGCACTGTCGAGGCTAGCAGGTGCAAATCCGCGTTGAATCGCTTCAGCACAAGCCGCCAGCACCACTTCGTCTGGCTGGGCGAGTGGGTGGGTGGTTGAGCAGGCTCAAACACGTTGTGTATGAATGTGGTGGCCAAACGATCGCTGAGTTGTCGGGTGGTTGGCGCGGCTGGCGGACAGTACCAAGTGGGCCGTGATTGACAAGAGTATTCGCCAGAACGCCACGTGGTGAGCCCCTTTGGCCTCTTGGAAAGTCGCGCGTTGCCGTATGACAGAGCACCGAATGCGGCGACTGAGCCAATCGCCCAGCACGGCTGTCTAGGTGCCATCGGTGACTCGTGCTGAAGTGAATCGAACGACTCCTGAGACTTGCTTCTTCTCTCACCTCTCTATGTGGTGGTGGGGAATTGCGGCGCTTCCGCGCCGCCCCACTACTTGTCGTAAATTGTACGCAAAGTCAGTCGCAGCGCAGCCTGTGCTTGTGTCACAGCGGTGGGTCATCACCCCGGCCACTCAAACACGTTGTGTTGCATTGTGAAGGCCAACAAGTCGTGGAGTCGTTGACGGGTGGTTGGAAGAGGTTGGTCCGGCTGGCAGTTGGCACCAAGTGGGGGGCGTTCGAGCAGTTTATAATATCACCAGAGTCGGCGTCGTTGCCATTGGATGCCTCCACACCTTCGGTCGGTTGTAGCTGAGGATCATTTCCCAGGCCTCCCGAACTCTGGGGGTCTGAAGAAGGCTCATGTCTCGCGGCAGGACTTGGCGATGATGGTCTCTCACACTCACCTTGACTTACCGCTTGTTTGGCGCCATGGACGACTCGAAGATGGCGCGTTGATCGGCAAGACGCCGTGGCGGGACCGCCAGTCACCGTGGAGCGCTTCTCGTCGTCATTGTAGTCACGGGGTTTTACCGGCGAGAGATTTGGTTGGCTCGAAGGTACTTGTGTGGCACAAATCGCGGCTCCTCCCACCATGATTAATCCCTCGATGCCGCAGATTTGTCGTTGTTGGAGTTCGGTGCATTTGCTTCGACGTCTTCTTTGGCTGATGCAAGCCCCCAGGAGTCGATTTAGGTCAGCACGAGATGTCGACGACACCAAGACAGCCATGTTGGACGACTGACCCAGGTGTTGCTGCCGAATACTTTGTCGAACGGGGTTGTTGCAGTTGTCCAGTGCGCAGAGTGTCTCTTGACGTCCGCCGTCACGCTCACGCCACAATGCATCGTGGCCAATTCGAAAGCTGTTGGGCCGTGGCAACGCGAGGTTGGGTCTACTGGAAGACCCTCGAAAGAGGCCAACGGGACTCTCCTCATTGCACTCCGATGGCCTTGACACGCCCTTGTCGTCGCACTTGGTGGAAGTCGTGGCAACAACATGCTCCTCTTCGAGAAACAGCCGATTCAACTCGGCACGAGAGGCTGGTGTCACAAGCACGGCGGTGCTGGGTGACGAACTCAAGCGGCGCCCGGTAGGGCGTGCTTCTTGAACGTCCGTCGCGGTGTCCGGTGGCGTCAGTGGCGGCAGGTGTCGACTGGCCTCACGTGGAGATGTTTGCAAGACGGGCTCATGCCGCGGCGGCAGCGTGTCAGACATGCAGTCCATGCCTCCGCCGTATGTCTGCGGAAACAACGTATTCTCTTGTTTGCACGGTGGAACCTATTCTTGGACTGCCAATTGAAAAGGTCATGCATTGCCTATCAGTTACACCTGAAACTGTCATTGGCGCTTTGATTCACAGGACACAACTGTCTATTTCGGGCGCATCAGAAGAGTCATTTAACATGTATACTCTTCCCCAATACACGATGGACGACTCGTCGTACATAAAAAGCGTGCTGCATTCCACTGCATCACGCCAGCGAAACGAATGAACGAGATGGCTGAAACGTGGGCGTGTCTTGATGAGCATTGGACCTGAACTACACTAAACAACGTTTTCGTTGGTGGCCCATATGGAAAGCTGCTCAACGGACCGAAGGAGGAGAAACCAATTTTTGTTGATCTTGGATGGCAGCAACGGAAAATCTCGAAACCCTCAAGTAAACTTTGAGTGGCCATACGCAGTGCCTACGTCCACACGAAACAGAGAGGTACGTGATCGTCGCTGGTGGGAGTTGGGCCCCCCATCAAGTTATGCTAATCGTGTTCGCGACCAGCAAAAATCGCCACTTTGCAGCATTGGACTCCGCAATTTCGAGCCCCGGTGGCGACAAAACGAACGGATCGCTCAGTGTCAAGCAGCCGCGCTTGACTCGTTGAGATCTTGGGCTGGCTGATTCCCGTCAGCGGGCTTGCCACAAATGACGGCAGGTTGTCAACCACATTTTGTTCTCGCGGCAGTGTAGTCAGGGGTGGCTCCCCCCTTGGCATATTCGTCGGATCAGTTTGACTCGTGGTGGCTAACTCCGCAGTTAGCAACACCGCATTACTTGAAGGTGCACTTAATTCACGCGCTTCGACAGGTGAGTGGCAGGTCATCGCTGTGCAAGTTCAGCCGCGAGAGATCGCTATGGCGGTCGCTTTGACTACCATTTGGCAATCCAACTCGGTGTTGCTCGTTCGGAAGTGTGGGTGAGAGTCAGGTTCCACCACTCGAAAACATCTCGGTGGTCTCGCCTGAATCGAGTGACTCGTTCGTCGCACCGGCAATCGTTGCGTTCGCTGCCGCCGCGCGCGTAGGGTTGATACTGTCGACGGTCCCAAGTGGCCCATTGGCGGTAGTGTCGTGTCAGCGGTGGCTATGAGTGTCAAGAGTTTCGCAGGTGATGAGTCCTGCGACGCCTGTGCGCCAGTAGTACCCGGGAGCGTATACTCCATGCCTTGTTGCTGCTCCTGGTGTAGTTACACCTGGTGGTCGTGGGACTAGCAGCGTCGCCAACAGTTTCATTTCGTCTTCCCAGTAATCTATTCTAGGACCAAGCTTAATGAAAAAAACAATCCCCGTCCAGACGACAACGCCATCGTCATGGAATCGTCCGAGATCTAGGCACGGCGAGAGTTTGGTTTGACGTTGCCAAGGTCTGTGGCAGATGTTGTGGCGAGGAGACGCAAACTTCGGTCACATTTTGCACGATTGTAGTTTCACAGCTGTTTCACCTCCTGAAGTTCAAAAGCGCTCGAGTATTCAAGTAGCATTCCTTTGTTTTGGACGACTGTACGAATGCCGCTGGCTTCTTCTGTCTAATAATCTGACAAGTCGACTTCCACAATAAGACGTGCGTTTGCATCTAGTTGAAGCGGAGACCTCTATGGGTCAGACGAAGACTCGAGATTGAATCAGATATCACATTCCTGACAAAAACCAAATGCTTTGTGGATCGTGAAACGCATTCAAGCATGATGTAGCGTCACGCGAAAAGTGTTAAGGTGGCGACTATGTGGTTTCAACTATTCCAGTCAGGATCATGTCCTGCTGGCACTCACTCCGCCACTGGCTCCGCGTGCACCCACAATTGGTTGTTACGACTTGGTGTTTGGTCTTAGGGTATTACAGCCTCTCCGTCCAGTGGTGCGCGAGATATCCTCTCGTCTTCGACTTGTCTCGTTGCATCCACAGCTGGAGCGGGCTGTTTAGCGTTGGCTCGTCCAGGTTGCTCTGGTGGTCGGCTTGGACTTTTAGCTCCCCCCGCGTCGTTCGTCGTGGCTTCGGTGTCGCTTGTGGATGCTACTTTCGACAACCGTCTGTCGTCCATCGACCCATCACTCACGATGCGTTCGAGCTCAGCTGGTGATTGAGTCGAGGCTTCAAGCCCCGCGCCATCCACGACTTCACTAGTCTTTGCAGTTGTGCCGACAACGCGAGCGAGTCGCGCCGAGCGACTTGGAGAATGTTGCAGTGGGGCGTCTTGAGCTGCTTCCAAATGGCTTTTGCTTGGACTCGATTGCAAAGTCTGAAGCGACAACAATCTGGCTTTGCTGGGTGACATTCGCAGGAGGCCGAGCGAGTTGTCTGGTCCGTCGGACGACGAGGCCTCCATCACTACCTGACCTTGCGAACCAACGACCGTTCTGCTCGGCGACATACCAAGGCCCCGATGCCCTGTGCTTGATCTTTGAAGGCCGTCGCGGGGTGCGTCGCCGTGGGTACGAAGATGGCGCGCCGATCGACTGGGGGAGTGACTGAGCCCTGGTTCGGCG
Source organism: Aphanomyces stellatus (assembly GCA_009835185.1). Taxonomy (NCBI): domain Eukaryota; phylum Oomycota; class Saprolegniomycetes; order Saprolegniales; family Verrucalvaceae; genus Aphanomyces; species Aphanomyces stellatus. The sequence goes on from VJMH01007246.1 coordinate 58,296, forward strand.
TGATTACGTGGCCGATCGGACATTGCGCTTAGTGGTATGAGCTTGGCCTTGCTCGGCGATGTCTGCATGAGTCCAATTCCGTGGCTACCACCCTCGCTTGGTTGATCGCTCGATACAAGCTGGTCAGCGAGAAGGAGATGGTTGAGTTCCGCTCTTGAGGCGGAGGGCACCAAGACGGCCTTACTGGGCGACATTCGCATCATCCCAACGGAACTCCTCGTGGGCTCTTCGTCGTTCATAGTTGCTGCATGTTGGTCAGCGAGAAGCAGCTGATTCAACTCGGCCCTGGACGCAGACGGCACCAAAACGGCCTTACTTGGCGACATTCGCATCATGCCTATCGGACTCGTCGTCGACTCCTCGTCGTTCTTGGCGGCTGCATGTTGGTCGGCGAGAAGCAGCTGATTCAGCTCGGCTCTGGACGCCGACGGCACGAGCACGGCTTTGCTTGGAGACATGCGCATCATCCCGATAGGATTTGTCGCATCACTTTCATGTCCTCCTGTGTACGGCGTTGCCATTGTTTGATGTTGGCCGTCTGAGCCACTGCCACCTGAGGTATGCAAATGCCGCGCCGATCGACTGGGGCTGTGACCCAGCATGGGTGCGGCGGCCTGCGACGGATCTCGTCCTGCGCCGCGGATGAAGCTCGCGCGTGTCGGTCTGGCTTTTGGCGGCGGGGGGCCACCCAATGTGGGCGGCACCTCGGTTGTCATTTGACCATCGGCTTGTGTAGCTGCTAGTGGCTTTAAAGGGATGGCACTCCCGAGTGTAAACGTAGCACGAGTCGACCGACCGGTGGGGCTCGCCGCAGCGGAATTGCCTGGGAGTGGCTGCTGCGCATTGGCGGTTGTTCCTGTCGATGCCTCATGAATCTGAGCGAGGACGGCTTGTTGGGTCGCCGCGAGGAGTTTATTGAGCTCAGCGCGCGCCTCGTCGGCCGTCGGGTGGTCTCCATGGCTCGAAAATGAAGCCGAGAGCTGCGGCGTCTTGGCTTGCCTATGAGAAAACGACGGTCTCTCTTCCCCGCCTGGCACAGACAAGCGAGTGTTGCGTGGGGTCATCATGCTGCCTCGATCGCTGGGTGTCGGGTCGGTGCCTGCGGCAGAGCTGCTGCCTTCTTGGCCACTGCTTCGCCGTTGCTTGAAATTTTGTCGTCCCCGGTTGTCTTCGCTTGGCAACGGCGATGGAGGTGTGGCATCGACTTTCGAGGTCGCGGCGGCGGCGGCGTGTTCGTCGGCCAAGAGTAGTTGATTCAATGCCGCGCGTGACTCGGATGGCACAAGGATTGCCGTGCTGGGCGACGTGCTCATGAGGCCCAATCCAGTTTGGCTCCGTTCCATGGGGGGACGGCTGGTATCTCGACTAGCGTTTCGAAGCAACCGGCTGGCAGATGGGTTCATCCGCGACGCAGACTCGAGACTTGCTCGACAGTCCGGGGCACTGGAAGTTGGTGAGTTGACAAACATCGCACCTCGCGTCGTGTCGATGTGGGACGGTGTGTCAGACGCCGCAACAACGCTGTTGTCGACGGCATTCAACAAAGTGTGGTGAGGTGTAGCGACTGCTTCCGACTCTCTGCTGCCAGTCCCAGCATCCATCAATGCGGCCTTGAGGATAAGCGCCACGCTGGCCTCCTTGGTCAGGGTCTTCGTCTCGGTGCGGACGTCTCGGCCATCCAGCGCACTGTTTAAAATGTGGGCAATGCTGGCTTCCTTTGTGAGTTGGGTCAACTGTGGCTTGAAGTTGTCGGCCCCCACAAGCGCATTGTTTAAGATGTGGGCAATGCTGGCTTCCTTTGTGAGTTGGCTCGTCTGTGGTCTCGCAGTGTCGGCTCCGACTAGCGCATTGTTTAAAATGTAGGCAATGCTCGCTTCGTTTGTCAGGGACGTCAATGCCTTCGTCTCTACGACGTCGGCACCAGCTAGAGCTCCCTGCAGCATTTGGCCAACTTTGGCTTCCTTGGCCTGTGGTGGATCCACCCTGACTTGATGCGGCACAACGAATTCAGCGTCACATAGAGCATCGTGCAAGACCGACGATATCGTCACCGTCGTCGTGTCGTTGGGCGTCGGTGGTTTGGATTTCACCGCGTCGCGCAGGATTTTGGCAATGCTGGCTTCCTTCGACAGCATTGGTTCTTGGACAACGACGGGCGTTGTCGTCTGTGGCTCTTGTGCAAGTTCGTCAGCACGTTGTGTCTTGACGTCGCAACTTTCTCTGGATACGTCCACGCGGCTGTCGGGGCCGATCGCATCCATGACCAGTGGCTTCAATTCCTTGATTGATGCCACGGTGCCCGTCTGTTCCGCCGTTTCTTCAATCGTGCCTGGAATCGATGCCATCAAATGGATAGGTTCGTGTGCCACGGGCATGTTTGAAAAGTCCCGACTCGCGCGGCGCCGAATCGCCATCGGCTCTGTGTTGTGGCGCGTGCCGTCCTTGGCGACCCAGTACACGCGCGCGTCGGTGCCCAAGTACAGTTTGTATTCGCCCTTTTGATCCAAGAAGACGTCCTCGGCCTGGGTTTCCTTTGGTTCCGACACTTGTGGGAGACCCGAGACACTGGACCGCCGCGGCCCGCTCTTGTTGGCTGGCGGCCGCTCCCTCGGCTCCCGCGTCGTCACGGGCGACAAATTGGACACCTTGTTTCGGCTCGCCTTGTGTCCCATCTCTGCGTGCCGCCGCGCTCGCCTCTTTGCGGCACTAAATTTGGAGCTGAAACCGATTGATGGCACGGCATATATATGGCTGAAACTGCCCACAACCACGTCAAGTAGGGTGAAACGGTTGGCCAACCTGGTCTCTTGAGATTTCTATCGACCAGGTTGCAACGTATATTTTGACAAAATTCTTCAGCTTTACTGGTAAATCAGTGTTGTGTAAATTTGAAATTTTGACCAATATTATAAATAGTGGTCGTTGGACGGTCTTGGGAATGTTCGTGGGTGATTGGACGGTCCTGGGATTTGCCCTTGGGTTCAATTTACGCTTGTGACTGATTGACCTCCCAAATTTTCCCAGATATTTTGTCCCTTTTTTGCTATCATAAATTCAAACCAAAAGCACTCTGAATTTGTGTTGGCCCTTTCATTGGCTCACAAGCACCTAGATATCAATTTATAGAGGTTTCTTTCAGCCCAACAAAGAACCCGAGGAGTTTTCAATTTTCGTCGCGAAAGCACAACAGAGTAGGACGGACGACTTCTCGATGATTGTGATGGCGGCGGCGGTGGCAACTCGACTGCAGGCGTCTGTCTACCGCCCCTGTGCCTCACCTTTGGCTCTGCACGGTTTGGAGTACATATTGACCGCACCAAGCGATCGCCGTGTATGCAACTCTTCACGCAGCAGCCTAGACTAAGCTTGCTTCCTCATCCATTCAGTTTCCTACCCAAGCGACTGAGTCGGATCGAAGACGCGATACATCTCCAACACAGCATAGACTTTTGTCATATTATCGGTAGGCTAGGACACACTCCATAACAGCGCGGAGCTGGTCTGCGACGCCCGAGTCGCACGGCTGGCGCGACAGCCGTGCCAATGTCGGGAGCATCTTCCGCTCTAGCACCACTCGGCATGCGCGGGGCGCGCTATGCGTCAGGGTGATAAGGACCGAGACGGCTAGCTGGGTGATCGTCGCCGCTTCTTCCATCGCTGGATCATGGACGAGCGCGCGGAAGACGACGTCCAATGCAGCCACGAGCACGGGCGAGTCCGGATCGACACACCGCTGG